>CM047878.1:10878607-10925218 GCA_026212405.1 Petrea volubilis
AGTCATCTCTTTAAATATTAATGAACACTTACAAGTGATCTATGAAGAGACAAGTCAATCTCTTACAAGTGATCTATGAGAGACAAGCCACCAAAAAGGACGGTCAATCTTCGTTTCAATATCAATGAACATCATGGCCATTTGGTGGCCAAACGGCCAGACCGTTACAAAAAAGGACGGTCGCTCAGCTAATACTTCTTTTTTTAGCATAATCTCTTAAACACCTGGTCGTCACAAAAGAACGGCCGTTTGGACCAATCTCTTAAGCAAATTAATCTATCGCTTAAGCGATACTAATTCCCTTTATCAAAATCTCTTAAATGGCCATATAATCATTTAAGAGGTTTATGTTATTTTTACTATGTAGAATATCTCTTAAACATTAGGCGTTAAAAAGAGTACGGCTATTTCAACCGATCCCTTAAGTGATCAATCTTTTACTTAAGAGATTCCACTATTCCACTATCCACTAAGGATATGTGTCAGTCTAGGTTAATGTGATGCTCACAAATATTCTTCTTTAAAATCATCCATCAAGTAGAAAGAGCCTAAGCGAGATGTTTACACTTGTATCATATCTTGTATATTACTAGTAATCTTATGTGTATGTTAGCATTAATTGAAGAAAATGACCTTTAAAATTGAATGTTGAACTAGAATTATCCTATTATACATCTATAGTGTATATAAGCAAATATACACAAACATACTTCTTAGATGTTAGAAAATGTAATATATTTATATGTGTTTATATAATTTCAAAATAAGTAGATATATATTTTTTAAATCGTAATTATACATTTATATGTTTGGAATATATGTATATGTATATGTGTGTGTATGTTTGAAAATTGTATATGTTATGATTGATAAAAATAATTTCATGCATTTTGTAAAATATATAGGCATGTAACATAAAGTTTTCAAGGAAAGATTGTCATATAAACATATAATACATGTACATAAATATTATTATTATTATTATTATTATTATTATTATTATTATTATTATTATTATTATTATATTTGTGAAATCAATTGTTTCTTATCAAAACATAGTTTCCTACCTCTTAAAATATCACACATTTTATAAATAATGTTCACATAAAGTATGATCATATAATTCAACACATACAAATAAGAATCACACAAAATAATACTTGCACAAAACATGAAACAATATATAATGAATTTTAAAAATTTTTCATAAAACATTAACAACATATATAATTAATTTAAAATACTAGGAAGTACCGGGGCATTACATCCTCCCCCCTTAAAAGAAATTTCATCTTCGAATTTATACATTGCTTAGTAAAAGAGTTAAGAGTATTTCTCCATCATCTTTTTCAACACTATTTCTCCATTTTCCAAAAATTACGTTTTCACAATAGATTTAGAACCCAAATATATTTCAACCCAATACGAATCTAATGATATATACTAGGGTTAAAAGCCACACATACCGATACCGTCTGCCAGGCATTGGGACTCTAGAGATGGCTCATGTGTGCTCAAGAGGCGACTCCCACACCGTAGCACTTTGCTCCCCAGGCTCAAACATTCAAGACATAGTACTGACCTCATGGGCTCAGACTTTCAAGATATAGTACTCGCCTCGTGGGCTCAAGACTTTCAGACATAGCACTTGGCCTTGTGGGCTCAAGACGTAACATTTGTGCTCTGCAGTTTTCAAGAGGTGGCTCCGTGTGCGTAGCCCTTGCCTCACAGAGCACTTAGCTCTCGTATTCCAGTTGGCAACCTGGCTTTGATACCACCTATGATGCCTCTCCTCACTAGGACCATCCTATACGAGTAGGAGCTCACTTAGCGGTCTTGTGTGTGTGGTACCCCATTTTCAATCGGTACCCAATTTGCAACTTATTCAATACTACCCAATAATAACGATTGAAATAAATCAAAATCAAATTAACTCTTATGGAATTCTATGGTAACAATCTATCCAAGCACAACACTTCACTAAGTAATCTTCCGATTCCTATTAAATAAGCTAATCTTCTATAATAATAAAGGACTTGTAATGCACCATCGCCTTAATCGAGTCCCCTCAACCTCTTTTCCTGAATTGAGGCAATGAATAGAAAGAACTTGGGGTGGTAAGTCCATTTACTTCGTTCCAATCTCTACTACAATCATCATCCTGTTATACGTAGAAATTGGTTTCACAAAATGGTATCCTATAAAAGGTTTCATCGATAGTCCGTTCGCCTGATAGAATTCTTTTATAAATACCTAGGCCTAAATTTCCCAGGGCGTCCCCAATGGTAAAACAATATAACAGGACGGATATGGCTCACAAGCTGTCAATAAAGCAGTAACTTGTTTTCTGCACTTGGAAAGCAATATTTTCAATATATACTTGACTTATAATTTGGAGAAATATTTCATTGAAGCAGGAGCAAGATAGAATTCCAGAAAGATCGGATAACATAAATATGACAGGTAGCTATACGAATAATAATATTTACAGCATATAGTTCATTGCTCCATCAGGTATGTAATGACACTCACCTTAGATTTATCAATTTATAGATTTGTTTTTGGCTAGATCAACTTGGCATTCCCCTTTTTAAGAGTGTTTGAGGGAAATAAGGGGATAAATAGAAGGCTAATGGGTATATATGGATGAAAAAGGAGGGTTTTATTTATATATATACGTGTGTGGCAAAGATAGGCTTAAAATAGGGAGTGGTCTTTGTGTTGAGAGTAGAGTGGAGTGTGGGTGGTGTGTTTTAGTGGGATTTGTGTTGTGTGTGTTGGTGTGTTTGTGTGTGTTGTGTGGATTAATAGGGTCCCAGCCCTCTATTTATAGTGTTTTCCCTCAAAAGATAGGATGAAAAGATCTAAGTGTATCATCCTAGCCTATCTTATCCATATCTAAGTGTATCATAGCATATCTTATCATATTTATCCAAATCTTTTCAAGATCTTAGTATTTAAGAACATTTCTTAGGAGATTATGACATGAGATAAGAAAATGATATTTTTTGGATATTATATGTATATATGAATAAAAAAAAAATGACCTATTATATAATATACATATAAGTTCAAAATTACATATGTATAGCTATATTTATGAAACATCTAAATATATTTATACATATGATTTATACAAATAATTAATAGTTGTAATTTTTGAAAATACATGTATTTACATATATATATATATATATATACCTCGATTCATAAATTCAATTGTTTATGATAAACATAATTATCATATCCATAATTCAAAAATAGATCATATAAACATAGCTATAACACATTAAATATAATTAATCATGCATGTATGCATAAGAACCGATTTTTAATCAGTATATAGTTATAGACCCATTTCGTTATAAAAATCGGATGTCTGTGCATACATCGCTCCAACCCTATACACCACAGCAACCTCCAACTATATAGTAATTGGATCCCTGCGGTATGGTATCATATAAAAAGGACTCTACCGTCGGTCCGTTTGCCTGATATATCCTTCTTATATGTATCGGGCCCTGACTCTCCTAAAGCGGTCCCCAAGGGTGTCAATCGTTCAATAAACATAAGGTATGTCTCACAATTTTTCAATAATACAATAAATTGTTTCCAATATTAGTGATAAATAGATATAACAAAAAAAATATATATATATAATATATATATATAGCTTCAAGTAGCCAAATATGCAAGTACATCTATTGCAATAGCAAACGAACCATACTAAATCAGATAATAGGGTAGGTCTATACAATAATATTTACTACATATAGTTCAATACCCTAGAAAAGAATAGACAAAGCACTCACCTTGGCGGTTTAGATTTTACCAATGTTTAGGGGTTTATGTTGAAATCGATAACCACCTAAAATTTGTATTGTGTAGCTAAGATTAGAATGCTACACCGTATTACCCATAAACTAGCAATCACTCTTAAGGGAGAATACCTCTAACTAGGACTTATAATATTTGCATATGTATAGCCTTATAATAATAGTGATAAGAGAACTAACGTGTGCTTAATAATACCACCACTCTAGGATGTATACTATGCATGAATGCACAAGTAGGCAATATCTACACATATGTACAATCCATGGGATTTTTAAATAACTTTAACTACATATGTGCAATATAGTTTATGAGAATAATCTTAGTCTTTCAAATATGTATGCTTAGGTATTGGTATATAGACAAACTTTAAAGCTACTCTATGCATGGATTGGTAAAAATGTATATGTACTTGCATGAAATAACCTAAAACATATTCATATATAGACATGTTGAGTACTTAAATTGAAAAGAACATGAATGCTAAATACATACGGAAATCTAAATGAAAACATACCTTCTAATTATGAAAGTACACCTTTTCTTCTATTATGTGAGTGTGTGTGTCGTGTGTGCCTGTGTGTGACCGTGTATGTGGATGAGTTGTATCGGTCGTTGCATGATGTTTCATTATGACAGATGAGGTGCCCCTATTTATAGTTGTGTGCTGCAGTGACACATTATTGTTATCTCAAGATAATTCAAGGTGTATTAATAATCTAAAGATAATTCCAATGTATGAATCAAATGAGATGAGGGTTTAGTGTCCCAAATCTTATCTTTTCAATATCTACATGTGCATTTTTGGTTAATCATGACCATTGATCTTTGCTTAATGACTAAGGACAAATTTATACCCTTGGATTGAGATAAGGGCTTGTATAGATTGCACACAAGTGTCCTAGGGTTTATGATGACTAAAACAGTGTCTCTACGCATGTCTTCATTCTTGAAGAATCACCTTAGCTTAAATATCAATGAGAACAAGTGGCCTTTGGGTGTCTTGATTATATTTCCTACAACTTATAAAGATAACATGTGTACTAGCAACATGTGCCTAAATCTCCCTCTAACATAGGATATGGATAAGTGTCCTAACACATGCAATAAAGAAATCTCTTCTAGCATATACTATGAACAAGTGTTCTAACAAATGGAATAAAATGAACATCCTACTATTACTACTACTACTACTACTATTATTATTACTATTTTATTATTATTATTATTATTTATTAATTTTTCATATTTTTATTTATTTTTACATTTTTGAATTTTATGTCTATTTTACACATATTTCAAATTTTATTAATAACCACACACACCACACACACACATATATTTATGGTTTTTAGATATGTATATAGTATGTAATTTCAGTTTTTTATGTGTGTATATCATACGAACCGCCCTTCGTTATTATATTTATACTTATTATACCTATTTCGTGTGTATAAAAAAATCGGGATGTCACATCATACTATAAACTTTCATAATAAATCAATTTTATAATAATGATCATTATAATATATACATGTATATATCACAAAAGATCATTGTGATTATTATATAGAATTTAATGTCTATATTTAAGGAATGAGTGATGCATATATCATTATAATATGTTCATGATGTTGTTATTACAAAAATCATTATGATCATTACGTAGAATTGAATCTATACTGTAAACTTCATAATAGATCAATTTCATAATAATAATCATTATTACGTACTGTTGCTATATCAAAAAGATCATTATGATTATTATATACTATTTATGTCTATTATAATATGATCATTTACAATATCATCATTATATATATGTTCATGATGTTTGTATTACAAAAATTATTATGATCATTATGTAGAATTAATGTCTCTTAAATTTCATTGAACAACCATGGGTGATCTATGAAGAGACAAGATGTACCGGGGTACTTTGTATCCTTATCACGAATAATCTCTTGTGAATACACAACTCGATCTCTTAAATTTTAATGAACAGCTATGAGTGATCTATGAGAGACAAGATGGACCGTGGGTACTTTGCCATCATTATTATGAATGAACTTTTGAAGAGACAAGTCCGGGTAGAGGAGTACTTGTTATCCATTATTATTAATGATCTCTTGAAGAGACAAGCCAAACTCTTAAATCCTCAATGAACAACTTATGATAATCCATTAAGAGTTCAACGATCCCTAAAGAGATTGCATGGCACTATAGGTCGTGTTACGTATCAACGTCAGGTCCTACCATAGCACGATCAAGCCATGCCAGACCACCTGTCCCCCACCCCAACCCTAGCCCTAGCCCAGGAAACGAACGAAACAGAAGGAGAAAAAAAAAAACCCATGCACATGCACACATATCATCAAATTAAGCCATACAAATTGGTTAAAATGCTAAATTGAACACATGATTTGTTAGCCCATAACGAAAGAAGTTGATTTATATGAAGAAATTTGAGAAGTTTTGGCCGGAGGTGGCGGAACAATGATTGATGGAGTGCGAGTATTTCGTTGTTGTTAGTCCATCGCCTCCGGTGAAAATTTCTCAATTTTTTAGCCATAAATCAGGTCTCCTTATTATGGGCAAACCTATTATTTGATCAATTGTGAAATCCCATAAACTTTGAATGATTAATTTTGATTGTGTGATGTTTTTTTGTATATGTCATTCTTCCTCTTCTTCCTTCTTCTGTTATGTGTTTGATAGGGGGTTTTTTTGCAATATGTTCTTTTCTCTAGGTTAAAATAAAATTTTTAAAAGATGGATAATGTTTTTATTTAATGATATTTGAGTTAATTTGTAATTAATTATGTATAATTAGTAAAGGGTCATCTAACTAATATTAAAACTTAGAGGTCAATCTCTTAAAAAAAAAAACTTTTAGGAGTTATCCATTAGAAAACCCCCTCAAGTGCCTATATATTATATCATATCAATCTATATAGGATTCGTGCATATCTCACTAGTAGGCTTTGCTTGAGCAAGTGAAGGAATTGGAAACAATTTTTAGTAGCTTGTTTTTCTCACATGTTAGAAGATCAACAAATAGTGTGGCACATATTTTAGCTCAATTTTCCTCTTATAACTTAGCCTCTTTCCGTTCATGGTCTTTTGTATTATAACAAGTTATAAGTGAGTAGTATATGCTCCGCGCCACTTAGTTCCAAGGTTTTCCCAACAAAAAAATATTACATTATGCATGTACTAAAATTTTAATATTTTATATGATGCTAAAATTTTAAATAAGAATTGTAGTTATTCAATAAGAACTTTTTGAGTTTGATTTATACAAAGTTGCATCCCATTTAGAGGTGGCAATTGGGCAGGTTTGGTTGGATTGGGTTGGGTCATAGTGAGTTGGGTTAAAAATGGGTTGGGTTGAATATGGATATCAAAAAGTGGGTTGAATATGGGTTGGGTTGTAGATGGGTTGCAGGTGGGTTGTAAATGGGTTTGATATGATTCTTAACGGTTTAATGCATGATTATTGTATGTTTAATCAAGGCAAAAAAAAAAAAAACAAAAATCTAAATTATTAGTTCCTATAATCTTTAAATGGTTTTAAATATTAAAATAATTGAAATTATATAAAAAAATATATATATTTTTTTATTTATGGGATAATCTATTTACAACTCGTAATCAACCCATCTACTACTTATTATCAACATTAATCAAATGAGACCCTCCCAACCCAACCTATTTTAAAATATATTAGACCCAACTCTACCTAAAATCATATGGATTGAGTTGGACCCGTAGTTCCTAACCCATTTTGCCACCACTAATCCCATTTATTAGTTGTATGGCCTCTATAAATTTCGAGAGTGTTTGGCTAAGCTTATAAGCTCTTCAAAATATCTTATAAGATGTTTGAGAGCATATAAGCTCCTAAAATTTGTTTGGTAATTTTTTAAGTGAAAACAATTTATAAGCTCCAAAAAAAAAGTAAGGTATCCCCAACTTTTTTTTGAAACAGCTTATAAGCTGTCTAGTACCAAAACATGAAATGACATAAATATCTTTATTTTTTTTTTCAATGTAACATTCCTACTATCTCCAAAAAATATTTATTTACATAAATAAATTTTACATTATTATTTTTTATAATCATTAGATTTAAAATGAAATATAAGTTCTCATTTTTACCAAACACAATCACAACTTATAAGCTCAAAAAACATCTTATAAGCTACAAGATCTTATTTTATTCAAACGCATTGACAACTTATTATTGAAATAAAACGTATAAGCTTATAAGTTTTAAAATTATCTTATAAGCTATACGAGCTTATAAGCTTTTTAAAATGAACTTATAAGCTTTTTAAAATAAGCTTAGCCAAACACCCTCTTAGTCTTATATATTTTATTTCAAAAATTTCATTGTGATACGGTCATTTTTTTAATATAATTCAAATGTTAAAATATTATAATTTTCTTTTGCTTAACTATTTTTTTATTATTTAAAATCGCTAAATTGCACCGAAGCAACCCGAACCACTTTAAATTGCAAATTTGATTTTGGTTTGTAAAGTTGCAATTTGAAATAATCAAAGTCGAACAAGGATCACCTCCAATTTGCACTTCATGCGATATTGATATAAGTGACAGGCATTTACTCGAAAAAAGTGCAACTAATTTATTTTTTTTAATTTTAAAATAGATTTTCTTTTCCTTCTTAATTTCGAGTTGGTGCATTCTTTGCAAACTAGCTTTCCGTTTGCATTTCCATCAACTAATATTGTTCACGGTCGTGTGCTCGCTCGCTCTCTCTCTCTCTCTCTCTCTCTCTCTCTCAGTTTTCTTTTTAATCTTCCCGGCGACTCCTACCTCCCACTGCCCACGCTCGAACTGAAAGAAAAAGGCCCCAAAGAGGGAAGAGAAGAAAAGCAAAAAAAGAAAAAGTAGAAAAACCCGCCATGGTCCAATCCCCTTCTCACCCACAATGCATTCCAGGCTAAGAGTTTTTCTTGCACGCGCCGCCGCCAGAAAGTCGGCCTTTCTTGCTTGCCCTTCACTTTCGCCGAACCCAAGATTAGGATTTATTGGCGGCTGTACTAGTTTTGCCAACGACGTTCAAAATTCTCCTTGGTTCCGGCAGTTAACTTATTGCTCTGTTTTACCTCGACGTGGGTTCTGTGGCTACGCTGTTGAGCAGTTCTCTGACGATGAGTACGAATGCGATTACGAAAACCACCCAGTAATTCATTATCCTTTTCCCTTTTCTTTTCTTGTATTTGTTGTGAATGTGTTTGTTTTATTGCTCGTGTGGGGGGGGGGGGGGGGTTAGTGCAATTGGGATTTTGGATTCTTTGGTTTGTTAACAATGCGGAAATGGTTTGGGTGGGTTGTAAGTGCAACATGGTATCAGTCATTATTGAGAAATACTTTACGGGAAAAAAAAGCCATCTTTTTGGCAAATTTGGTGAGTAGTTTAGTGAAGAAGTTGAGAGTATCCAATTTTGAATTTTGCTGCAAACAATTCTTGGAACACCATTTTCCTTTTGATTTTAAGTGATGTTTTTTGATTATTTGTTGGAATTTATAGCCAGTGAACACATTCGCATGCAGGCCTCATCATCAGTAGCGAATATTGATGAGTGGAAATGGAAACTTAGCATGTTGTTACGAAATGACAATGAACAAGAAATTGTGTCTAGAGATAAAAGGGACAGGAGAGACTTCGAACAAATATCCAGCCTTGCCAAACGGATGGGGCTTTACTGGTAAGGCAGTTTACTTCACATTTATATCTTTTTGCTCTTGCATTTGCTACTACTTAACATAATGTGAATTCCTGTGTTCAGTGAAATATATGGGAAAGTGGTTGTTGCCAGCAAGGTCCCTCTTCCCAACTACAGGCCAGATCTGGATGATAAGCGGCCTCAAAGGGAGGTAAGAAATAATTCAAGTCAACTCATGGATACTCTTGATTTGATATCTTCGATTGTTGGTTCTGCACTTTTGTCATCTTAAATACCAACGTCCACAATGGCATGACTCTCCATGATAACTGATTTATATTGGCTCTTTAGAATTTCGAATGTGTCTTTGTACCTTGCACATACCCCAACTACCATGTTAGTATCACAATTTACTAACCAAACACCAGGAGGAAACTTTGAGTCTGATATCTTGCAGTTATAGTTCCATGTTTCCTTAGAACTCACCAACATTATTTATGTTTATATTGCCAGTTTGTCTTAATCATCTTCGTGCATTCTAATAGTTCCTTTTCTCTGAAACAGTAATTTTCTGGTTCTCTCTTTAGCATGTCCATAGGTTCTTCTATTTCTTAAAAAAAATTTCTCTTTCAAGACTTAGAGTAATGATGTAAGCTTACTAAGTATTGCAGCTACTTTAGATGGCAAAAATGTAAAGATACTTGCATTTTTCAGCTCTTATCTGAAACTCTGGTGCTAATTCATTATGATGAACTCAAATTAGGATTGAAGGAGTATAGCTTTCTACTACTAGGAACACTATGTCTATGCCCCACGTTCCAAGTCAAGATGCTACTTTTATTGAACAGCCGTACTATTTTGATTTACACTCAATATCAGATATTTGGGCAGGATATGAGGTGTAGATTTTCAGCAGGAATTCTTTAATCTCGGAATGATAGAATCATTGTGCTCACTTGTTTAGGTTGCCATCCCATTGAGCTTGCAAAGAAGGGTGGAGGGTTTGCTCCAGGAATATCTTGACAGAATGATTTTGAAGTCTGAAAAAGCAGGTGACACTTTGGATAAAATGGAGACCAACAATCAGCTTGAAAATGTGGATACTACTGAACATGCAGATTCATTCCTTGATGGTTCAGTTATGGAGAAAGTTCTGCAAAAGCGGAGCTTGCGCATGCGTAATATGCAGAGAGCTTGGCAGGTATGCATTATGTGTTCCAGCATGGGAGGAGGTACCTGCTTTGTGTTCTTATGGCCCAAAATGTTTCATTAGATTCAGATATTTCATGGAGCAACACATAAATCGACTCTTGATCCTAGATTATTTTTTCATGGGCATTGCTTGATCAATGTTGACGGAAGATCTCCCATATTAGGTTCCAATGCTTGTCAGTTTGACTGATATTGCTTCTGTTGCCCTCCCTTTTGTTCTGTCCAAGAATATGCTGTTAAAACTGGTCATTGATTGCTTTGAGAGATTTCTTTTTGAGGAAAGTTTTGCTCCCATGTTCTTTTTCATAATTGTTTTTGGCA
Source organism: Petrea volubilis (assembly GCA_026212405.1). Classification (NCBI taxonomy): domain Eukaryota; kingdom Viridiplantae; phylum Streptophyta; class Magnoliopsida; order Lamiales; family Verbenaceae; genus Petrea; species Petrea volubilis. The sequence continues at coordinate 10,889,671 of CM047878.1, forward strand.
TATTTATTTGGGCCTGTAGGGTCCAGAGCTCAGGTTAGGTATGTTAGAGAAGAGGTCTTTAATATTCTGCATGTATGCACAAACATGTTTTTATAGTTAGATCTTGAAATTATTGGCTCGATCATTTAGGTTTCAAACAGTCAACGGAGAATTGCCCTTTTGTATAAGTTGTGGACTTACTGATGTCATGTTCTACAAATATTAATGAGCACTCTTGTATCTGAATTTTTACTTTTATTTTATTATTATTATTATTATTATTTTTAAAAGTTCAATTTTATTTCCGCATTGATGCCTGTGAGTTCTGTATTGTGGGCTTGATTAGCCAGTAATTTTGAATGCGTTGCTTTTGATACAGGAATCGCCTGAAGGCAGGAGGATGCTGGATTTCAGAAAGTCCCTCCCTGCATTTAGGGAGAAGGAAAGGCTCCTTCAAGCAATTGCAAGGAATCAGGTCGAGTTTTACAACTACTAATTGTGAATTTCATTTCATGCTAATTTTATTGTGTACAATAAGTGCTAAATCATGGGACTCTGTTCCAAATATGATTGAATTATGCTACATCTATTTAGATGTGTCTTTCTTTGCTGTATTTTTCTTAAATTATGATTTTGCAGATATTTTCCTTGTTTTCCATGTACAATAGGTTGTGGTGATTTCTGGAGAGACTGGATGTGGTAAGACTACTCAGCTTCCTCAATACATTTTGGAGTCGGAAATAGAGTCTGGTCGAGGAGCCTTTTGTAGTGTAATCTGTACACAGCCTCGAAGAATATCAGCCATGGCTGTTGCAGAAAGAGTTTCTACAGAGAGGGGAGAGCCTCTTGGTGAATCAGTATGCCTGCTTTCTGTTTTCTCCTTTCAATTATATATGTATGTATTGGTCCGGATATGTGAGTGCTGAGAAAATTAATTTCTTTGGAGACATCTATAAACTGAGATTTTTTTTTGGTAGGTTGGATTTAAAGTGCGATTAGAGGGAATGAAAAGCAAGAATACCCATTTGCTTTTCTGTACCAGTGGAATTTTGCTCCGCAGGCTTTTGAGTGATAGAAACCTGGATGGTATAACTCACGTTTTTGTTGATGAAATTCACGAGCGAGGCATGAATGAAGGTGAATACATTTGTATATAGATGTAATTTTCTTCTTTAAATGTTTCATATTGTTATTTGATTCTGAACATGCCATTCCCTTTTACCAGACTTCTTGTTGATTGTCTTGAAGGATCTCCTTCCACGACGGCGTGATTTGAGGTTAATCTTGATGAGTGCCACCCTGAATGCTGATCTATTTTCTAAATATTTTGGTGGAGCACCCATGATTCACATTCCTGTAAGTTAAAGTTCGACTAGCCTAAATTTTAAAGAGTTTTTGGTGTCAACCAACTTTGTAATAGACTACTAGTATTTGCTGTTGTTGGGTAGAGTCTTGATATACAGAACTTTTATGGGCCAATCTAGAGTAATTCTAGAATTGGGACACTGCTGATGCCACTGATGAGTCGAGTTTCCTGAAGCATGGGGCATTTTGACTTAGTTTCTGATTTAATTGTTTGGCAAATGTTGATGTTTGGTTTAAATATTTATCCTCTATTTCTTCACTGAGGAGGCTTTGTTTTCGTTACATTAAATACCATGTGAAGACGGAGTGTTTATGTGGATGCAGGGCTTCACATATCCAGTGAGAGCCCATTTTCTGGAAGATATACTGGAGATGACTGCATATAAGTTAACTTCATTCAACCAACTAGATGATTATGGCCAAGAGAAGATGTGGAAAACACAAAGACAACTAGCACCGCGGAAAAGAAAAAATCAAATTACTACTCTTGTTGAGGTAGGGAACTGCATTTGTACTGTATTCTATTTTGAGAGTGCTGATAATTTCCTTTGATATTCTTACTCTATTTTGTACTATGTCTAACAGAGTCCATATTGTGTAGGACTCATTCTGATGACAAAAATGTACTTTTATGTTTCCTGTTCTGCTGAACAATTTTTTTTATCCCTTGTTGAAGCATACACAATGCAAGTAATTACACTTCATTCTGTGTAACTTAAGTTCCAAGTCTGTATATTATGGCATCTGACTTAATAATGCTAAATTCTTTGAGGAAACTTTGGCCATATTAACGTAAGGAATCCAGCTTTAACATTTAAATGGATTGCTATTTATCCATCATGTTGTTTTCACCTGTTGCATTTTCTTCCTAACTTTATGAATTTGGTTTTCCCTCTATCAGAAGGAAATTTAGATCCCTTGCATTCGCAACTGTTGCCTTTTCTTGTTTTAGCATTTTGTTTGGATAGTGATACAGTTTCTTCGAATCTGTGCATGTCCCAAGATTTCAATAAGAATAGTTTTCATGGGTATTGCTTTCTTCATGAAACCACAGGAGTTACCTTATATCTATGTAGTTCTGGGAATATTCGTATATTATTTTTGTTTGTTCACCGTAGCCCAATGGACCAATTTTACTCTAAGAACAAATTCTTGTCTTTGTCCATGCCTCAACATTATGGCTCATCTGCTCTGTCAAATTATTTAATTTCTGAAATAATGTTGAAAATAGACAATCTTAAATGCAATGAGAAGTAAAATAAGAACTTTGGCGGAGTTACTTTGTGTAACCTCATTCTGCTTTATTCATGCAATTAATGCATGAGGTCATCAAGCCAGCACTTCTATCTAGACCTACCTTTTGGACAGACGTTTCTTGATTGACAGGAGGCCATGGCATAGAATTTGGACTGGGCCCAGAAATCTGTCTGTTTGATGTATGTGTTTTACAAGCAAGCAACCCAACTGGAATTTTGTTTCATATGTCCGAATCACCTCAAGCTACTGTGCTTGAAAGAGTGAATTTCTGGTGGAAATTGGTTTCTATTTTTGACATAACAGTAGATTTATGTGTTCTTAAAGCGTAGAGGTTAGAGAAGTGGTCCCCTTTTACATGTCACCTGGTTGGTTTCAATAGATTGAAGACAAGTTGTAGTTCTGCAATTTGAAGAACTAATTAGGAGTTTGGAACTTTGGGAGCAGGAACGTACGATATAGTTTTTTTGGCTTTAGCTGCCCTCATGCTATGTAATAATGACTAAGACTTCTAGTTTCCATAATATAGGTTTAGCCTTATTTAATGATTAGTCAGAAATTGTTGAATAGTGAAGGACTAATTAATGTAAAGAGAGATGAGAAAGGAGAAAGTTGACTTAATGGGTGTAAATGAACTTATTCTTACTCTTTGTGACCTATGGAACAATCCAATTCTGAGCTAGTTAAAACCTCTTGTAACCAAACTAGGAGATCTGAAGATTTTAGGAACAGACCAGATTGAATATTTAACTACTGGACCTTGATGTCCAAAACCAAAGGATTGTGAAACCTTGCACCCACCCTGTATTGGTCGCTTTGAAAGTAAAGCAGCTTTGGCAAAGAAGAAATGATGCCCCTTAGTTTCTGTTTTTGTCAACCGTGGCAATAGAAGTGCCTTGCACATTTGAGTTGGTAGTTTCTAACTTATCTGAAATTTATTAGACTCCGCTGCAGGAGGGTTGTCCCAGGAGTAAGTGGCATCAATATTATAATTTAAATATCCTTGGACTTGGATCTTTGAGATGGAAATAACTTTCATTAGCAACAAAAAGCCACACTTTCAATTCAAGAGAAACTAAGGTCTGGAATATTGACACGTGGCCTTTAGGGACTCCATCATACCATAGTGTAAAAAAGCAACTTTCAGTTCTAGTTATTTTGGTTTGGTCCACAGTGAGATCGTAAACTAGTGTCTTTTGATTGTTTTCCTGAATTTCACATTTTTCTTACTGTACACCGGGACACAGCTGAGCCATTGTTATATTACACGTCAATATTGCGCTGTCCCTTTTCTGTGTTTATACTGGTCCGTTTAAGTGGTTCTTGTGCTATTGGTTGGTTTACAGTTATCTGTACTGAAGGAATTCGACTATTTCAGTTGCGTGGCTTTCTCAGTATATTTAATCTAATCATATTTATTTATGCTATGTATTTGATGGACAGGAAGCTCTGAGTAAATCAAATTTTGAGAATTATAGCTCTAGGGTACATGAGTCATTGTCATGCTGGACACCTGATTGTATTGGATTCAACCTTATTGAGGCTGTATTGTGCCACATATGTCGCAAGGAACGCCCTGGTGCTGTGTTAGTATTTATGACTGGTTGGGAGGATATAAGTTGTTTGAGGGATCAACTAAAAGCTCACCCTCTTTTAGGGGATCCCAATAGGGTCCTGCTTCTTACATGCCACGGCTCAATGGCCACCTCTGAACAGGTAAAATATTTCTGATTTTCGTGAACTTTTTATTTTGTTATTGCCTTTTAGAAGCATTACCATCTTATGCTGAACATCATTTTTTGCATCCTCGTTGCTTTTGATTACATGCCTTGCTTGTGTCATTGTGTGGCCAGGAATAAGAAGAGAGATTTGAAAACTTTCCAGGATGGTCGAGTTCATATCTTGCTAAATATTCATTCATTTAGATATTTACATGATTTTGTTTTAATTCTTTATCTTTCCGTTTACCAACCTATAAATGGTTTGTTTTCATGGTGTTTTGCTCACTCAACCTCAAAAAATTTAACACTATAAACTTGCTTTTGAGTGAGGCTATTCTCAATGTGCAGTCTTTTATTTCTCTATTACTAGCACCTTCACTTCTTTTTGATTGAAGATTACTTTGTTGACCATCTGAAGTTTTACAGAAACTCATATTTGAGAAGCCACCTCCTAATGTTCGCAAAATAGTACTTGCTACAAATATGGCTGAGGCTAGTATTACAATTAATGACATAGTATTTGTGGTTGACTGTGGGAAAGCGAAGGAGACCACTTATGATGCCCTAAACAACACGCCATGTTTGCTACCTTCGTGGATATCCCAAGCTTCTGCTCGGCAAGTGAGTACAATGTTTATGGTTACTTTTTCTTACTTTTTGGGTCTGTTTCCTTTGTGAGGAAAAACTTTCATTTTCTGATGAATGTCAGGAGCATTGATTGCTGCACAACTAATTTAATAATGGACTTAATTTTAAGTAAATTGCTTGGTTCTGCATGTCTGCAGTACTTTAAATATGTGTTCACTGCGAAGTGCTTAAGTTTGTCATGTAGTACACTGAAAAATTTCTTGATTGCCAATATTTCTTACTTAGAGCTGTGCAGCACCATCTTTATAATGTTAAGCTTTGAATCTAATTTGCCTGAGTTTGGTTTTGCATTTTCTGCACTTCTTTTGATATTGAAGTCAATTATCCTTGTCCCTGCTTACTTATTGACTATTGTTGCTTCATTTAACTTTTCCTGGGTGCAGAGAAGGGGTAGGGCTGGCCGTGTACAGCCAGGCGAGTGCTACCATCTATATCCGAGATGTGTTTATGAAGCCTTTGCTGAGTATCAACTTCCTGAACTTTTAAGAACTCCCTTGAACTCACTCTGCTTGCAAATTAAAAGTTTACAAGTTGAAAGCATTGGAGACTTTCTGTCTGCTGCACTTCAGCCGCCTGAACCATTGGCTGTAAGAAACCACCTTTTTATCTGGCTTGCAATTATATCCTAAACAATTGTTGTACTGAAGGTATAAGATATATGGATTTTGGTCTTCTTTTAATGAGGAAAAGCTTAATATTTTTCATGTGAAATTCTTCAAGTGTCTGGACATTAATGCTTGATGAGTTTGAAAAATCTTCCTCATGACTTCGAAATATCGTTTGGTGATGGTCTAAGGGTAAAATAATTGTCTACTGGAGTTACCAGTATTTTCTACAACCCCAGTGATATCACCTCGTCTTCCCAAAACTTTATACACTTGTGTCCTGGAGCTCTACGTATGGGAATCTAACTTCTTCTGTTGTACGCCAACCATCCCTTGTAAATCTTATGAGGTGGATATGCTGTAACCAGCGAGAAGGTAGGGATACATTAATTTCCTTCTTTTTCTAAAACTCTTTGGTTTTCCGGAATACATAGATTTTGACTATTGGAACTTATAGCAATGGCAATCTTGAGAAGCCAACCTTAAGAGTGTTGCTTCTCATGATGGATTACAATGGGAATACCGTTCTGTGAATTCCAAATTTCATGTGCCAGCTGGCATTTTTATGCTCGTTTTGTGGTTTTCGTTGGAGAAAAAGGTGGAAAGATACAAATCTGATGTGAACCTGCATGTAGCTGTGCACGTATTATCTTATTAGTTTCTTATTTTAACTTGTATGTTTGCTTTTGTCTTTCTACTTAGTATTGCTTTATGTTTAGAAGCCTTGCATTAAGTAGGCATCCTTATGTGTCAAATAGAAGTTTTCTGTTACAGTGTTGAATTTCTTAGGTCTCTACCCCAATTTCGTTAGCTTTTAGGACATACGGACCTCCTTTTCTTTTTTCCTCTTTTTTAGTTGTTTTTGTGCGGCAGGCTGTAGGATGATGTTTAAGAGAAGCACCTTCCTCAAATGGTTTCTGGTTGTTTAAGAAATTCATACCGGATGACCACATCATCTGAAAGCTTCAATTGTTAGGTCTGTGTATTAAATATTTAAAATTTCTAACATGGTCCCTCCTGTGTAGGTGGGATTCTTTTCCTGAAGCTTAGAATGTGGACCTTTATCTTTTTCTCTTTTTCCTTGAACGGGTGTCGAGGAGACCTGGATTCAGGACTTTGAATATGGCATGACTTTGAACTATATATTAGATAGCTTCCTAATCTGAAAGTGGACAGAGACTCAAATATTTGCTATCTCTAACAAGTTATTTTTGTGGCTATCATTGGTGCTAGATGAGGATTTGCACAAAGGTGGCCCTGCTCTTTCTTGCTAGAATGGCGTAAAACCTCAAATAATCAGGGCTTGAAATGTGATTTGCGCCATTCAAATCATTGTTTTCATGCTGCTTCTTTGTGGGTTTTCATATGGTGCATTTGGATTTTCATACTCCCTTAGTTTGACATTACGTGTGTGATGGAGGGACGCAAAACTTGGCTTTGAATAAGTATTAGCTTTCCCGTTGTTTGGAAGGTATAGAAAAGAAGGTGTTCTGTAGAAGCCTTATTTTGTAGGCTATCTTCACTCATTCTTTGGTCTTGTCTTTCACTTAGCTTTTCTACAAAACAGAAGTGATGTGATTCTATATGTATTTTATTGTTAAGAATATAGTGTTTTTTCACCTGGTTTTGTTCCTTCTCCAAGGCATTGAACCTTTCTTTATTTATTCCCTTTTTACATTTCAGGTGCAAAATGCTGTTGATTTCTTGAAGATGATTGGTGCATTAGACGAAAATGAGAACCTTACACATCTTGGTATGTGCGTTAGACAACATATTCTACTTTGCTTGTCATTCGTCCTATTGATATATGTTACCTTTTCACTTCATTGTTATATTAATTTCTACCCCTCAATTGATCAGGAAAGTTCTTGTCAGTGCTTCCAGTGGATCCTAAGCTAGGGAAAATGCTGATCATGGGTGCTATTTTTCGCTGCTTTGACCCTATATTGACAATTGTGGCTGGTCTCAGTGTCAGAGACCCTTTTCTTTTGCCTCAAGACAAAAAGGATGTAAGTCAGCTGCGTATTACTTTTGTGTAATGGCAAGATACCCTTTTTTATCTCGCCAACAACTAATAAAGTAATCTGATTTTATGGGCTAACATCCCGGAAAATCAGCCCTTCAAATTAGTCATTGATCATTAGAAGATATCTTGATTTATTATCAAGATATGAAGATCAATCCATGGAATCCAATAGAATTACAAACTTTGCTTGAAGCAACAGATCAAATACTATAAATTTTCACATTAACTCTTTTTTTTTTTTTTTTAAAATTCTAATAGTAAATATCTGTCTGGAAGGAAGAAAGAATGGATAGAATAAACAAAAAGGGTTCATATCATCCTCCCTTATTCCAAACTTTTCAATACTCGCCCTGTCTTCAGACTTTTTCAGCAATTGCAGCAACCAAATGAGCGAGGGTGTTACTGGATCCTTTATCAAATGTGTCAAGATAGCATAGTATATGGATCTTTATTCATGCCTTTGTTTCAAAGCCACATTCATTACAGACTGCAAGACTTCTAGAATACATATTTATGCGCTGTCCATAACCTGGATTTCCTTTTTACCAACTTGGTTTTGTGGTGATCTAAGATGGGTAAATCATGCACTTCTTTATCAGTATGATTTTGCTCATTTTGTGTGATTGTCTTGCATCATTGCTTCTGAGAACAGATTTACCGGTAAATAATCCCTAGGAAATCTGGAAGCCTTTAATGGAGATAGATAATTAGTTCCATTTGAGCTTCTTTAGATCCTTTAATAGACAAGATTTCCAAGAAAAACAATACCATTTCGTGCACTATCAGCTGAAAAGTCAAAGGGGTCTAGTGTATAGAGCATAGCATAGAGTATCTCACTCAGCAATTCGTGATGCTTAAAGAGTGAAATTAAAGAGCTATGTGGCAAATTGTAATTTCTCTGTCACGTGAGATAATCATACGACAGTGTAAATAACTTCTGACATTAGCTGTCTCTGTGCTGAGAGTTATGAGCTCATTTACATCTCATTTTGATGCAGTTAGCTGGGACTGCCAAGTCAAGATTCTCAGCGAAGGACTACAGCGATCATATGGCTCTTGTGCGTGCATATGAAGGATGGAAGGATGCAGAAAGAGAAGGATCAGCATATGAATTCTGTTGGAGAAACTTCCTGTCTGTCCAAACTCTTCAAGCTATCCATTCTCTTCGTAAACAGTTCACCTATATCTTGAAGGACGCTGGATTGCTACACACAGATGGAGCAACTAACAACAAATTAAGTCACAATCAATCTTTGGTCCGTGCTGTTATATGTTCTGGTCTATTTCCTGGAATTGCATCTGTGGTGGTGAGTTCCTCTATTTGTGGTTCTTTTTGAAGTCAAGCAACTAAATGCAACAGAGTTGATTTTGCATTTCTTTTCCCTTTTTCTTTTCCATCATTTGCAGCACAGGGAGACATCGATGTCTTTCAAGACAATGGATGATGGGCAAGTCTTGCTTTATGCGGTATGCTCTAAGGCATATTCTGTTATCTAGTCACATTTGACATGCATTGTTACAGAAGTTTAGTAGTTTCTATTTTACCTTGGAAGAGATTTCATTGTTGTATCGGATTTTGTTTCAATAGATCACTCTCAAGAAATTTCATTCTAGTGTCAAACTGCCATTTGTGGGTGTATCTGCATTACTATTCGGAGTGTTGGTTCTTGTTGTTTTCTACTCACTTGACATGCATCTTTTGGGAGAAAAATGGAGCTTGTCTACCATGGTCAACTATTTCTGTGTGACTGACCATGTGCCTCAGTCACAGGAGGTCCTTGAAAGTGAAATCATCAAAGAAAAAATAAAAAAAGATGGAATCCGGGAATGCATCAGTTCAGGTTGAAATAAAATATTGGATGTGGTGGGTTGTTCTTGCTCTTAAGATAACATGTGACACTAAAGTTTGACAAGGAATTTTAGAAGATAGAATTGGAGATCTTCCGTGCCGATCCTATTGAGCTTAGCAAACATTGCTGCTTTATCAGTAACTTGATAATATCCCGGCTTTGTGAAGTTTTTAACTTTAATACTTGAACTCTGTTCAAGTCTTGGACACCACGTGTTAATAAGCTCAAAGATACCTCCCGCTGTAACTTGGATTACTCTAAAGAAACATAAGACTTGTTGAGACTCAGTTGAAAACTCAACATCTCATGCTATGGCATTATGACAAATAACTTGATCTGTGCCAAAAGTATCAAGTTGATATTGAAAAGAAAATGACAAAAATAAAAAAAAAGAAGGAAAAAAAAGACAAATGTATTATTTTTCCTGTTCATCTTTGGAAAGAGAAACTTGTTCTTTTATTTAGATGTTGCCTTTTGCATTACTGAAAATTGTTCAAATACTATTTTGAACCAGAATTCTGTGAATGCACGTTACCAAACGATACAATACCCATGGTTGGTATTTGGTGAGAAGGTGAAAGTCAATACTGTATTCATACGTGATTCAACTGGAGTCTCTGATTCTATTTTGATCCTCTTTGGTGGTAAACTCGACTACGGTCCCATGGTAACTTTCTCTATCATCAGATGCTTTTTTGGTACTAAATCCTCTTTTAGTTGTATTTATGTTTTTTAATCCTTCTATTTTGGTGTCTTTCAGGCTGGAAATCTGAAAATGTTGGAAGGATATATTGACTTTTTCATGGATCCAAGTTTGGCAGAGTGCTATGTGAAGCTTAAAGAGGAGCTCAATAAGCTTCTACAAAAGAAGGTATTTTTGGCTAGTTCCATACTTTTATGTGTATATTACCTTATTCTGTTTTTTGGTAATTTGTGTTTCCTTTGTTTAGTTTTCACATTCCTAATAATTCTTATACCATGAAGTATTACACCTACAAGTTCAGCCCAAACAACACTATTAGGGATGTGCATGTAACTTACAAAGATCAGGACTAAACTAATTCATAAAATCTTCACCGTACTTTGCTGTGGATAAATGAAATAGAAGCTGCGGTTTAGACTTCTGGAATAACTGGTTTTGGTTCATGCATACAGTGCTTTAGAACTAATCCATGAAGATTAAAATTTGAATGATATTATAAAGATTCTTTGGTAACATTTAATGTTTTGTCATGAATGCTTGGGACTCGTATAAATGAACTCAGTCGACTAATATATAATTTGGCTGTGCTTCTTAGCTATTCACCATCTCTAAGAAGACACATTCGTGTTGTTTTATCATATCACTTCTCTGAGTCTCAAAGAATGGATTAATTACAAAATAATCCCTGAGATTTGTCTACTTTCACAAAGGCCCTTGTGGTATGAAAAAAATGTTTGGTTCTGTTTTGCACATGCGTACCTGTAAAATGGAACTAGTTATTGGGGGTGTCAAAACGGAGAAATTGAACAAGAGAAATTGAACGAGGAAAAAAGTATTGAGAGAAGAAGATCTTATTTTGTGTGTGTTTACAATGAAATCAACCGCCTTTATATAGCGGTTTAGAAAACTCTATACAAGGAAGTAATATTAACATTCCTAAAATAATACTGTAACCCTAGTAAATTAAGCTGTAACCCTAGTAAATTAAGCTGTAGGATTCTAACACTCCCCCTCAAGCTGGAGCATATATATCTATCATGCCCAGCTTGTTACACAAGGTTTTAAATCTATGCCCCCCCAACGCTTTAGTAAAAACATCAGCAATTTGATCAGAAGATGGAGTAAAAGGAGTACTGATAATACGGTTCATTACAGCATCACGAATGAAATGGCAATCAACTTCAATATGTTTCGTTCTCTCGTGAAAGACTGGATTACTAGCAATATGAATAGCTGCCTGATTGTCACAGTGCATGGGTAAAGGTTCGTTGTAGGTGACTCCCATTTCACTGAGCAAACTCTTAAGCCACAACATTTCACTGGTGGTATGCGCCATGGCTCGATATTCAGCTTCTGCACTGGATCTTGCCACTGTTGTCTGCTTCTTACTACGCCAAGTCACCAAGTTACCCCCAACATACGTGCAATAGCCTGAAGTGGACCTTCGATCTACTTTGGACCCAGCATAATCGGCATCGGAAAAAGCCTCAATTTTTAGATGTCCGTGCTTTTTGAAAAGTAGCCCTTTACCAGGAGATGCCTTTATGTATTTCAGAATTCTCATGGCGGCTTCAAGATGTATAGGCCGAGGCTTGTCCATAAATTGGCTCACCACTCCGACTGCGAAGGATATATCAGGCCTAGTCACAGTTAGATATATCAGTTTTCCTACTAGCCGTCTAAACTTAGTCTTGTCCTCCATATATATACCGTCATCATTCCAGAAGTCTGGATTTAGGTCTATAGGAGTGTCCACTGGCTTTGTCCCAAGTAAGCCAGTTTCCTGCAATAGGTCAAGAGCATATTTCCTTTGGGATAATGAAACGCCATGCTTGCTTCGGGCAATTTCAATCCCTAAGAAATACCGCGGAGGTCCCATGTCTTTAGTGACAAATTGTTGCATCAGGTATGCCTTGGTCGCCTTTATTCCTTCAATATCATTGCCGGATACTAGGATGTCATCAACATATACAATAAGGACAACAATGCCTGATTGTCCATGTTTTACAAATACGGAGTGATCAGCTTGACACCTGTGAAATCCAAAATTACTGATAACTTGACTAAACTTGTCAAACCAAGCTCGCGGACTTTGCTTCAAGCCATAAATCGCCTTTTTGAGTCTGCAGACCATATCTCGCTTCTCCCCCTGAGCAACATACCCTGGAGGTTGCTCCATAAAGACAGTCTCATGCAGATCTCCATAAAGAAAAGCATTTTTGACATCCATCTGGTACATAGGCCAGTCTTGATTAATAGCTAAAGAGAATAATACCCGAATGGAGTTGAGACGAGCAACGGGTGAGAAGGTTTCAAGATAGTCAACACCATAAGTTTGGGTGAACCCTTTTGCAACCAATCGAGCTTTGTATCGGTCGATGGATCCATCTGCACGGTACTTGAGAGTGAAGACCCAGCGACATGCTACAATGTCAGCATTTGGGGGACAGGGCACAAGTTCCCAAGTCCCCCGATCAAGAAGGGCAGACATTTCCTCATCCATTGCTTGTTTCCAGGTGGGAGTATGCAGCGCCTCATGATGAGTAGAGGGAATAGCTTCTGTACAGAGGGAAAGAGCAAAACTACGATACGAAGGACTAAGGTTATTAAAGGACATATAATGAGATAGAGGATGTGTGGTACAAGATCGTTTACCTTTGCGCAAAGCGATTGGTAAATCGGAGTCAGACGAAGGAGGTACAGAAGGGGATTGATCTACACGTGGGGAAGGTGGATCAGTAGCAGCCGGAGGAGCAGTGGACTCGTGTCTGCGTCTTCTGGAATATACCTGCAGAGGGGGACGACCGTCGGGAGGAGGACAAGGAGTGGATAGATCAGCAGGAACAGGTAGAGGAATAGAAGGAGGATGGCTACTATCAGTGGGATAGTAAGGGGTGGACTCGAAAAATGTGACATCCGCAGAGACAATGGATCGACGAGAAATAGGGTCGTAACAGCGATATCCTTTTTGTGTGCGGGAATACCCAATAAAAATGCATTTAACAGATCGGGGGGATAATTTGTCACGATTGTGTGAATGAATATGGACAAAGCACACACAGCCAAAGACCCGAGGAGTCACATAAAATAGAGGTTGATTAGGGAAAAGAGTCGTATATGGGATTGCCCCATGAAGGACACTAGAGGGTAAACGATTGATAAGATAGCAAGCAGTAAGAATGGCATCCCCCCAAAAGGTTTTGGGAACATTCATTTGGGTCAAAATAGTGCGGGCAACGTCTAAGAGATGTCGATGTTTGCGTTCAGCCACACCATTTTGTTGGGATGTATGGGGACAAGATGTCTGGTGGATAATCCCATGTTGTGTGCAAAACAGAGATATTTGTTTTTGAACAAATTCCAGGGCATTATCAGTACGAAGAACACGAATATTGAAAGAAAACTGAGTTTTTATTTCTTGATAAAAGGATTTGATTACAATAGGGACTTCAGACCTATCTTTTAACAAGTAGACCCACGTCATTCTAGAGTAATCATCAACAAAACAAATGTAGTAGCGGAACCCGCCAAGAGACTCGACTCGACACGGACCCCAAACATCAGAATGAACTAATTCAAAAGGACAAGAACGACGCTTTTCGACACGGGGGGGAAAGGAAGCACGGTGATGCTTGCCTAACTCACAGGACTCACAATTGAAAGTAGTAGACTTAATAGGCAATAAACGTTGTAATGTGGATAAGGACGGATGACCTAACCGACAGTGCCACTGAAAAGGGGTAACGGAAGCGGAGAGGACACGACCATCCACAGGTGCAGCATCCAAATAATAAAGGCCACCGTGCTCACGACCGCCACCAATCGTCTTCCCCGTGTGTAGATCCTGAAAAACACAATAGGAAGGAAAAAAGGTGACCGAGCAATTCTGCGTTTTGGTGAGTTGACTAATGGATAGCAAGCTTATAGGAAAACGAGGAGCAAAGAGAACATTAGTAAGAGTAAGAGTGTTATTAGGTGTAACATAACCCGATCCCGAGACCGGAGAAAAGGAACCATCTGCTAAACGAACAGGATTCAAAGATGGTGATAAGGATAACGAGGAAAAATGAGACTTATTACCAGTAATGTGGGTGGACGCACCAGAATCCAATAACCAGGACTCACCTTGAGACGCTACAAACGCACCAGAGGTTTGGGAGACGAGAGATGTATTGGAGTGAGCCAATGGAGTCTGCAAGAGTCTATCATATTCTGCATGGCTCAAAATAACTTGATCCGACTCCGGCTGAGAAACAGGAGAATCATTAGAAACTGCGTTGGCCCACTCAGGCTTACCAAACTTCTGCCAACAGCGATCAGGAGCATGATTTGTGCGACCACAATGTTTGCAAGGAGGAAATTTCCCACGACCACCACGGCCGTGACTCCCACTAGAGGGGGGTCCTCTGGGCCCACTACGACCACGACCCCGAACCACGGAGGCGGAAGCTTCAACCGATGGGGTATGTGAATTTGGGGTGCCTGTGGACACACGTAAGACCCGTGAGAAGGCATTAGGTAGCGTGGGAACAGTATCACTGGCCAAGATTTGATCACGAGCAGGCTGGAGAGTACTGTCTAGACCAGAGAGGAACTTTGCCACCCAAAAATCTTCCCATTGAGACTTACGGGTCTCGAGATCACACTTAAGAGGATGGTATAAAAGAATTTCATCATGGGCCCCCTTAATGAGGGAGTAGTACTCGGCAACACTTCGACCATCCTGATTTAGTGAGAAAACCTTTTCATACAACTCGAAAACCCGGGACACATTCTTGGCATTGGAATACATATCACGAACGGTGTCCCACATTTCTTTAGCAGATGTTAAGAACATTAAATTGGAGGCAATAGATTCCTCCATACTATTCAATAAGGATGCCATAACGGCATACTCATCCTTTTTCCAAGTTTTGAACTCTTCACTGTTAGAATCAGGTGGGTCCGATAAAATATGATCCATTTTGTCATTAGACCCGAGAAAGAATTGAAAAGATTGGGCCCACAGGAAATAATTGGAGCCATTCAGTTTAATAGTAGTGCCTGGGGTAATTTTAGACTCGGTTGAGGAAGACGCCATCCAGAACAAAGACGAGCAGCCAAATTCGAAGTGCTGCTTTCTCGTTAAAGAGTGAAACACACCAGCCCTATAAAAGGGAAAAGAACGAGACCAACTCTGTCCCACAAAAAACACGATACTGACTCCCGGTAAGAAAAGCGCCGGCGTGCAGAGGTAAGGAGAGAGCGACGGACCAAGAGAGAGTGTGCGCGGCTGGTCGCGCAAGAACCGAGACAGAGAGCGCGGCTGGGCGCGCAAGAACTGAGAGAGAGAGCGCGGCGGAGACGCGCCAGAAAAAAAAAGGGATATCCGAGAGAGAGACCGGCCGGATCTCGAGAGTCGCGCTACACACGCTGCGGGGGGAGGGCTGGGGAACGGAGGCACAACCTTCGAAGGTTGGTTGCAGAGAGAAGGAGATGATGAAGTTAACAGCCGACTGAAGCTAGGTTTTCGGGATGGGGTGGTGACGGTGGCAGAGTAAGGTTTGGGTATGGAGGGAGACGGCACCTCCCGAAGTTAGGGTTTCGGGACGGAGGTGGTGACGGCGCCGACCTCGAAAGGTTAGGGTTTTTTTTTTTTTTTTTTTTTTTTTTTTTTTTTTGGAGAAATTAATCCCGCTCTGATACCATGTCAAAACGGAGAAATTGAACGAGGAAAAAAGTATTGAGAGAAGGAGATCTTATTTTGTGTGTGTTTACAATGAAATCAACCGCCTTTATATAGCGGTTTAGAAAACTCTATACAAGGAAGTAATATTAACATTCCTAAAATAATACTGTAACCCTAGTAAATTAAGCTGTAACCCTAGTAAATTAAGCTGTAGGATTCTAACAGGGGGGTATTTGTAATTTTTCATATGGAATGGGGTTTTGTGAAAATGGGTCAAACCTCTGTGAGTTTTCTGTAACTAATCCCTCTTAAAAATTGCAGCTTGAAAATCCGATCATTGACATCCACAGGGAAGGCAAGTACCTCATGCTAGCTGTCCACGAGCTGGTGTCGGGTGATCAGTGTGAAGGAAGGTTTGTTTTTGGTCGTGAAAGCAAGAAACCGAGAGAGTCCTGTGATAAAGACAAATTCACAAAAGATGGAACAAACCCAAAGAGCTTGCTTCAGACCCTGTTGATGAGGGCCGGTCACTCACCCCCCAAATACAAAACGAAGCATTTAAAGACAAACGAATTTAGGGCGTTGGTGGAGTTCAAGGGCATGCAGTTCGTGGGGAAACCAAAGAAGAATAAGACCCTAGCAGAGAAAGATGCTGCTATAGAAGCGTTAGCTTGGTTGACTCAGACATCCGAGAGTAATCATGATGAAGATGATAACTCTCCACCTGATGTCACCGACAACATGCTGAAACTTCTTGGCAGGCGGAGGAGGTCTAAACGGCGTTGAAGTAGTTCACTTGGACAGATTTTGGTGATATTGAGGAGAGCTTATCTGGCCATTGTTTGTGACACCATATGAGCTGTGTGATATATGTTGTTGAATCTTCAGGTCAAAGCCTGATGGATTTGGTAAGGCACAGGCGACGAATTCATTTTCTCAGCAGATGTGAGGGCAGTGCCTGCTCATTGACACATGGTGTGACATCTCTCCCTTTCTCTCTCTGCCCCTCCCTCCAAAGATTGAGGTAAATATTCTTCCTCGACAAAAGTCTAAACTATGTATACAGCAAAACTCGTGCTCCTTTGATGCATCGCGCACCATCATGACCATCAGAGAGAGAGAGAGAGAGAGAGAGAGAGACCTGTTTGTGTGTAAATATTCTTTTCTTAAAGACAAAAATGAAGCTCCAAAGTCCAAACTGTGTAGACAGCAACTGTATTGTCCCGTCGATTCATGGCACCCCCACATTGGGCTGCAGGGGTTTGGTCATGTTTGTCTCTTCTTGGAACATAAGTGATTTAATTAGTTATTCCTTCGCTAAATGCAAGTTTACCAATAGTTAAGCAGACACTTCTGACTACTTTTTGTCTCTGTACCTGTTCTATTCGTTTTAGCTTCAGTACACACATAAGATTAACATCAGTATACCAATTATTAGTTGTTTGGCGGGATGAGATGCTAGATATTTTAAGTAATATTGAGGGTTTGAATCTTGTAGATTAAGTTTTAAATTGGTAACGTCACGATTTTATTCTTTGAACTTTGACATCTTCTAACTTTTTGAAATATCTTAAAAGTTGTGTGATATGACACTTTCTCACTTCATTTGCAAATCCAAAGTCGGACAAGTATTTTTGAAATTAGGTTTAATTATATTTTTAGTCCTGTAACTAAGGTCTTCTGGCATATTTGGTTATGTATGTTCGTCTGTTACACGTTTAGGCTTATATATTTTTAATTTTGACACATTTGATCCTGGACTGATAAATGTAGTCCTTTATGTTTGCATTTTTGGTCCTCCCTCATTTTTTCGACCAAATTAATGATTTTCTAGCCACACATGAGTTTTACGTAACTTCTTTAGATCACCTATTACAACACAACTACACAGATTTTAACTCAAGAACCTAAATGTGTAAAAGAAGTGTGGCCAAAAAACCATTAATTTGGTCAGAGAAATGAGAGAGAATCAAAAGTGCAAACATAAAGAATTATATTTGACAGTTCAGGACCGTATTTGTAGGGGTTTATGATTAAATTTGTCACCCTAGGATCAAATTTGTCAAAAATTAAAAATATAAGGGGCTAAATGTGTAAAAAGTGAACATATAGGATCAAATGTGCTAGAGGACTTAAATTACATGGCTAAAAATGTAATTAAACCTTGAAATTAAGTATCATCCCTAAAATCGATACTAGCAAGCTCAGAAGCATATTCAACCTCCGAATACTTGCTCAAATATTGATGTATGTACAACCATTATCTCAATTCAAATAAACGAAGAAAAATATTTATTATTTATTAATTAATATCTTAATATATATTTGAATTATTATTCTATATATAATGATGTCATTAAAGTTTGACATGAGATTACCGCTAATTAGATGTGTGAAAAGATATCCAAAAGTTAACATGTATCTATATTGAAAATAACATCAACTATTTCTGCAACTCATTTAAACATACTTTTATTCCACACAAAACAAATTCTATATATACATTTTCTCAAAATCCTTTTCTTTGTTATTCTTTCGGGCAAATTACATCTTATTTATAAACTTATAAATGCCCTCGAAGTTTAAAAGGGTATCATAAACACAAATAGAGATATTCAAAAGTTAATTTTTATACAAATATAATTGTCAGCCCAATTATTAAAAAATATGCATCGTCGAGCTTGAAAAAAGTCCTCAATTAATTTTATTATTCTACTAACTTTTAAGAAATATTTTTATGTTATATCACCACAACTATTATCGGGCATCACGATTTATAATTAGATTCCACCATCACTATTTTTTTTTTGTTAAAATTAAGTTTATATATAACTTAATATATCTTGTAATTGTTAAAATTATGTAAATTTTATCTCAAAATTTAGTTGAAAATAATAAAAATACTGCTTGCAATTATGTTATGCATTGATAAAAGATGAATTTTATTACCCAAATACATACTTGGAGAAATATTTATAATTTTTAAAATTATAAAAACTAATTTATAATAACATCAGGAATTTGCCTTTTTTTTTTTTTGACATAGCATGAAATTACTCCCAAAAGTTGGGCATTCTCTTTTCAATTATCAGCGTTATCTGTGGGGTTTAATATCAGCCTCGACAAGAGATTGTTGTGAATATCTATCTCTACATTTCTTGTAAAGATACCATGGTTACAACAATGGCGACCTCAATTTCCTCTGCCCCTATGCTCTCACTTCACGCACAACCCATTCGGAAATTCAACCGCCACACTCATTTCTCGCTTTATTACTTCAAAAACAGAAACCCCATCAACTGCAAATCCAATGTTCCACAATCCCTTTTCCTAACACAAGCCTCTTCTTCTTCCTCCTCTTCTGTTGCTAGTAATACTGAGCCAATGGTCCCACCGTACAATGTATTGATCACCGGTTCAACTAAAGGTGAGTGCGTGCGCGCGCGCGTGTGGTTGTTTTTTTTTCATCTGTTCACGATAAGCTATGAGCATATTTTAGTGGGCAACACTGATTGATTATTCATGAGCCACTTGCTAATCCCAGCTAGTTGATGTTTTGATGGGCATTTGTTAGTTTTCAAGATAATTCTTTAGCCTGTTGGATCGAGGTGCAAACGTTGAAGCACAAATTACTACAGTGAACTGCTTTTCTGTTTTTCCTTGTTTTTTTTTTTTTTTTGGTAGTTATGAGCAAGATAATAAAAGCTATGTAGTGGATTAATTGTTGTTTGCTTTTTGAACTTTATTTGTGCATTTACCAAAGCTCAAAGTGATTTGCTTTCTTTAAAGCTTGTAAATGATTGAATCAGTAAATCAAATTGTTGATAATATTTCAAAAAGAGCACTAAAAAAGCCACTCCTAAGCTATTCGTCATAGCTTAAGAGAAGCTAACTCTAGAATTGTTATTTGCTATAATGCATGGACACTCCTAAAATTAGAGCCATGTAGTATCGGACACGACAATCCTCCAATACTCCCCCGACATGTGTCCGATGCTCCACGTGGTGTGTCCATAAATTATAAAAATCCGACACTTCTGATGGCGTGTCGGACACTTTTTGGACACTTAGTGTGTTTTTCCATATATTTTTTTGGGTATTCCAATAATAAAAACATATTTAAGAATAAAAATTTTGTAAAGTTACTCCAAATAAGATTATTGTTGCATCCAAAAGTTACCCAACCCCAAGTTTTTATGAAATGAAATTTTATTGAGCATGAGTTAAGGGTTTTCCCTATGAATTCTGATCAAGTGCATAACTCTCTTTGGAATAAATGCCTGTTGTTCTTCAAGCACGTGTGCGGCCTTAATGCTTTCCTTTTACCCTTCTATAGCAGTGCAATGGTCCTGAATCTGCATCCGCGGAGGCTTTTATGAAACATAATTTTCCAAATAATTTATTCTGATTTATCAATGAAACATTTAGTGTTCTTTTAGTATTTTCTGTATTGACGTGTTAAATGTCTGCAGTTATTTTATATTAAAGCTGAATAGCAAACTGCTTGTTGTATTTGGTAAACACTTTGTCGCTGGTTTGAAGAAGAATTATTACTCTCTCTCTCTCTCTCCTTTGCTAACTTGACAGACTTAATTTAATTACTCTATTACCGTACATCCAGCATCTAAAGAAACTATTCTAAAAACAAGAGACCTCATGTAACGAAACTGTGCAGTATATATAATAGATTTTTCTTCATAAATTTTTCTATGCTTATTTGTGTTTACTCGTATATGTTCCCTTTACTGTTTTTCCATTTTCGGCTGGGAATAACTGTTTTGCATCATTTGGTTTCAGGAATAGGGTATGCACTTGCAAAAGAGTTTCTGAAAGCAGGAGATAATGTCATTATATGCTCCAGATCAGGTAAATGGCTTATTTTCAATATATTTTTGTATATTACGTGCAGTCTTGACATGTTTGCTTAGGTTATTTTTCATATTTACTAATTCAACAATATATCTTATTGAGTTTTACCTTGTTCTGTTTAGCATCTTCGGTGGTATGTCAAAACAAGTTTTGTCTAAGCTTCAACTGATTTTCTTTTCCTTTATTTTTTCTCTTTTTTTCCTGTCATTTTCCTTTGTGTTGCATTTACTAGAAGCACAAATTTAAACATCCCATCTTGCTCATGACTTTTATAGAGGAACGAGTGAAACATGCTATTGAAAGCTTACGGATGGAATCAGGGAAGCAACATGTGTGGGTACCTGCTTCACAACTTCATTATACTTTACATTTTTGGTGCTGTATCATTGTTCCTGCTTTTTTACATCTCATAAGGGGCCACACAATCATATACTTAATCAATTTACCAGCCAAGAATTGACAGAGTTTAGGTTCGGACCTTGTTCTTTATTGTATCAAATTAAGCCCTAGGTAGAGACAGAGCTAGGAATTTTTTATTTGGAAGTGCGGGGGGGGGGGGGGGGCAGCTGTGGGGCAATATTTTGAATTTAAATGAGAAATATACATATAAAATATGGCTTTGTATAAACTTAAGGGTGGTCCCCGAGCTCCATTCCTGCCAGCCTCCTCTCACGCAACACTTATATAAGCTCGCATGAAGGTAAATAAATATGTATAGATTGGTGTGTATACAAATATATATATATATATATATGTATATATAATATGCCATATTTGTATTCATGTCTTTATTTCTTCCTTGTGCAGGGTACCAAGTGTGATGTTCGAGAGGGGGAGGATGTCAAGAACTTAGTTGCTTTTGCACAAGAAAATCTTAAATACATTGATATATGGGTACTTCCTCGTCATACTTCAACCTCATTTAAATATAGCATCTCCAATATCTAGTCTTCTGGATGAACTATTTTGCTGTTCTCTCTTACCCTGTGTTCAGAATGGTACAGATAAACAATGCAGGATCAAATGCATATAGTTACAAACCATTGGTGGATGCATCTGATGAAGATCTAATGTGATGTCCTCTTATTATTTTATCTTCTTATTTTATACACATATATTTATTAATTTATTTATGTACTCGAGGACTTCATTTTCTATGCAGTGAAGTTGTCTCTACAAATACCCTTGGTTTGATGATATGTTGTCGCGAGGTACATAGCATCTCTATGTGTTAGAGATATATGTCTTTCCTCTCTATCTCTATTGGCTTAAGTTTTTAGATAATGAAATCATTTAATATGGTATCAAAGTCAAGCCAAACAAGAGGTTCCGTTTTCAAATCTTACCCCATCACTTATTTAAGAAAAAGAGTTTCTTGTACAAGACTTCACCTAAAAAATCAATAAGAAATATATATATATATATATAAATTTCTGCATGTGAGGGGGCATCTTAGAGAAATTGAATATATAATGTTTCCCCTTTTGAAAAGCTTAAGCTTTTAGATGGCAGTCATCCAATAGATGGATTGGCCCTTTGCTAATGCATGATTGTTGTCCTAACCAAAAAAAAAAAATGCATGATTGTTGTAGGCAATAAATATGATGGAAACACAATCACGAGGTGGTCATATCTTTAACATTGATGGAGCTGGTTCTGATGGAAGACCAACTCCAAGGTCTGATTTGACTGTTTCCTATTTCTGAATTTATTCACTATTTCTATTGTCCTTTGATGTCTTCTATTTATCCCATTCTGCACGTAAATTTGTGCTGTGGGGATATATACTTTACTTGATTTCTTGGTGTATATTTTTGGGAAATTCTTTACACCCCCATCTTATGCTGCACATATGCACTAAATAGTTCAGTTTTTTTTGATTCATTTGATAAAAAGAAACATTAATTTGCAAAATGTGGGACAATTTGGATTGTTTGGTGCATATGTGGAATCCAAAGCAATATGTCATTGGGACCTCGTCGTGACACACCAATAGTTTATTCTTTTTGTCCTCCTAGTTGTTTTCTATATGTCCTTTTTTCCTGATTTATTTACCATGTTCCTCAGATTTGCAGCCTATGGGGCAACTAAACGTAGTGTGGTGCATCTTACAAAATCGCTGCAGGCATGTAACGAGTTTTAATAAAAATTATGTATCTGTATATTACTTTACATACAAGGTGAAAGTGAACAACTGTTATTTGAATAATCATTCATTTCTTTCACATTTTCGTTACTGAAATCCACGAACCAACTGTAGCATAAATGTCCCAAGGCTATGCTCTATGTAGGACACTATTTACATTTTCTTTTTCTAGCTAAATTTTGTACTATATTCAACTAAGTCATACATATGTGTTACTTTTGAATGAATTTCTTTTCTTCTCTTTTTTTTTCTTTTCTATTTATCTTTTTAGCCATTCGTAAATAGTCACATGAGGTACTCCTAAAATGGTATATACAATACAGATATACTCCATAAGTGCTTGCAAACCATTAGATAAGTTATGTAAAATTCTCTTGTTATCATGTGCATTTGGATTTGTTTATATTTGGTAAAATGATTATCTTTATTTTGTTAATACAGGATGTATAACAGACTGCATCCATACTTTTCTTTGCAGGCAGAATTGAGGATGCAAGATGTCAAAAATGTAATAGTACATAATCTTTCGGTATGTGTTCATTTATTTGGCAAATCTATCGAAGACTACCAACCTATCTTAATTAAATTATTAAATATCACAATTTGTTAATTTATGGAGTTATTATTTTTATTATTATGATGATGATGATGATGATGTTGTTAATGTAGAACTCATTGTTAAAGTAAATGCTATTTCTTTAACTTACATTTCTTTATTATGTCTTCATATACACATTCTTCTATTCTTTTTCATGCGTACTGTTTGCGTGTCTATGCAGCCAGGAATGGTCACAACAGATCTTCTTATGTCGGGCGCTAAGACAAAGCAGGCATAGTTTTACTTATAATCTTTTCCAAAGTTCTATTTTCGGCTAACATTGATATTTATCATGTAATTCTGATATTGCAGGCTAAGTTTTTCATTAATGTTTTGGCTGAACCAGCTGAAGTGGTAAGCGCCTATTCATCCTAAGGCAAATCTTCTTGTACACAGTAATGAGCTCTACACCTGTGACTTGCAATTTTTTCTTTTTTGAACGGATATTCACAGAATAAATGATACTTTGGAATAAGAACTTTTTTGAATACTATTATTTTTATAAATAATTACAGCGTCATTCCTGTAACTTTGCACAATTATACAAAATTCCCTGGTTTCAAAACTAGACATACCTCCCTTGTAACTTATATTTACGTTACAATTTACCCCTTCTATCAATAATTAAACATAATTAAAAGTTGCAAACATGCACATTTTAATGGGCTTTCCAAATTGTTCTACCTTATATCGATGAGTCAGTTTTGCTCAATTTTCAATATTCAGTAGGGGTATTTGTAATATGGGAACTAGGTTGATTCCTTTTAAGTTCTCCCACAATTTACTTTTCTCCACTTCTTTTTTTATAACATAATCGTCATGTTTACCTTCATTTCCGATGTTGATATTACTATCTCTGCCTCATAAACCTTGTGTTTAATTTGCGTACAAGGTTGCTGAGTACCTTGTTCCAAACATTAGATCTATTCCCACAAATGGATCTGGAAAACCAACGTACATACGCTTCCTCACCGGATTGAAAGCCTACTCCCAGATATTCTCAGTTAAGGAATACACAAGCTATACATCTACTGATTGCACTGGAGAGTTTTGCTTGTGAAATCTAATCCTTAACTCTCTCTCTCTCTCTCTCTTCAAATTTTCTTGTTATACAGAGACTTGCTTTTGGTGCTCGAAGAAATCGATATCTTGTTGAAGATTAGTACTTAGAGCATAGGGGGATTTTCGCGTCAGCGGAGTGCATGATCTCTTCATTAAGGGCCTTATTTTCTCTTGTTTCTTTTGCTTCTCCATTCACAGAGTAGATGGTTTCTGTTTACCCTAAATTTTACTCTTTTAACCTTACTATCCTAATTAAGATGTATATTTTCTTTGATTGATTTTCCCTTTTTTTTTTAAATGCCCAACCCCCACCCCCCCTCCTCCAACAAATTTGATTAGCATATGGGAGTTGGCTGGGGAGCAGGTGATGGTACTTTGTTTCTTGTGAAAATTTTGGGTCACCTGCTTAGATTGTGTTAAAAATATTTTAATTACTATATTTGCTTGTTAAGAAAAACTGTTCGCTTTAACATGGCGTTATCTCTAATAATATTTATATTTATGAAGGTTTTTGAAATATGCATTGTACTACATATTAATTGAGAGATTAAATTAAAGATAAATAAAACTACACAATTAAAGTAGGATCACAAAGTGCGCAAGATAAATTGAAATAAATAAACTACGAAAATTAAACCTAGATACTTGTGTAATAGTGGATTTTTGTTGAATAGCTACCCTATACGTCTCTGGCTATTTTATATGTTTATGGTTAATAAATTAATAATAAAGAACTAAGATAAGCTCTACGTGCTATGCTTGGTTTCTAAATATAAATATATTTCACCAACAAATCAATTAAACACACACGCAAAATAATTGAGCGTCCATGATTCAATTCATGTCGGGTCCTGATTTACCTTTGTCAAGGCTTAACCACAAATCCTAATGAGCAGGTCAGTCAATTGAGAAATATAAATCAAATTGAATAATCAAAATAAATATCATAAAATTTGATAAAAAGGAGAAATTAAGATAGATTCACATAACAAGTTTGATTGCAATCATAATAAGATATTTAGCCACACATAACTAAAGAAAATATTGGAAAATAATCTTTGTTCATCAATGCACATTACACAATATTCAAGTAATTAAGAAAAAGAGAAGAAAAACTTGTGCTCGAATCTTTGCCTTCGCTTCACTACACTTGAACCCTGTTGTTATGATGAGCCTTTTTTCATGGAGAGAATAATAATCTGGATCTAAAACTAGGAGAAAATTAAAGAAAACTTAAAAATAATAGATCATATATATATATATATATATCTTGTAAAATCGAGCTGATGTTTGTGCTATGTGATTGCGGTTATGCATGTTTAATGTATGGGCTCAGACATACTACTTATTAGATAAATTCGTACATGAACCTTCAGGCCATTACTTTGTTAAGTCAGGGTGTCGTTTTTTTCAAAGTGAAAAGTTGGTGGCCGTAGGAGAGGCCTTTGGCGGAGATCCATAGAAGCTAGCTTTATACAAAGCAATTTGGCGGTCGAATGTGCTGAATAAAGTTAAGATATGGGGATGGCAGCTCGTAAGGGATAGAATTCCTACTACAGTAAATTTGATCGCTAGAGGAATTCCGGTCTAGGATGTGTGTGGACTCTGTGGGACAAATAGGGAATCGTCAGATCATCTTTTCTACACACGTCCCATGAAAATTCCGGTATTCCCGGATAGCATATGGTTTCCCTTGTGTTGAGGAGACCGATGGATGCCGTATCATTGTTGTACCCGTACTATAGCAAAGGGCACGTTGAGACACTAAGTCATGTATCAAGTAAACGCGATGGGCATAGAGAGGTTTTGACTATTCTAGGGGGGGGGGGGTCCTAAAATACACTTGTACATTGTAAACATACTTTGAATATTTTTGGCTCTCTAAAAGGATATACTTATAAATTGTACTTTAAAAGGTTCTATGGAAAATATTTACGAGAAGGGCCATACTTGTAAAAACCACCTTAGAAGGTTCTAGGGAAATATCTAGAGGAAGGGTCTAGAAATCCAACCGTAGCCTTTAGATCAGATGCATCTACACTTGTCATCCCCTAAATCCAGGACGTGTCACGGCAATGCCCCTTAGCCCAATTGGACTTAGAGACACCGAGCCACGAAAATCAGAACATACTAAAACTATAAAATATTCATTAAAACCTTAGTAGAATATCGCAACGGAAACAATAATAATCCTAACTACTATTCCAACTCCAATTCAAATACGTAAATAAAAGACTAAGTTATAATAGCCTTACTAGATAGAGTCATAAAAGAAAATAGCAAAACTAAATAACATGAACTAATTCTCTAAACAGGGACTCCTTCAATATGATCGCCAACCCAAAATTAGTCATCGCCATCTCTCTCAATACTATTCTCTACAAAATGGTTATAAGTGGTGTGAGCGACACTCGCCCAATAAGTGATCTCTTGAACCTCTATCGGGCTCGAGCAAATTACATACATATATAACATAAAAATCATATTTGTAAAATAGACAAGTTTCAAAATCAAAGTTTTACACCTTCTAGTTACATAATAGATAACAAAGCAGAATCAAACATATTCATTTATATATATATATATATATATATATCCATGCTCATGGCTATTCGGGATTTCTATTGGCCAACTTGATCAAGCCCTAACTATAATCCCGTTAGGTGGGTTCGGACACTATTATTATTACCCGTAGGAGGGCCTTAACTACAACCCTGTTAAGTGGGTTCAGAGATTGCTACTGTACCCTGTAGTACGGTCAGAAATTTCGAAACTCGTTCCTACCGATAGAATTCCAAGTGTTCAGAACATAATCATATATACACAAATAGCACGACATAACATAATTTTTAACTTTACATAGAGAAAATTCATAAAATAGCATGCTCAAATCCACTTTTCATATAAGAAAATAACTTTCCCATACAAGACGTAAATTTAAGAAAAATATATGTTTATAAAATAAATAGAGGGAAGAAACCACTTGCTGTAATCTGCTCGAGTTTCTATGATATCCAGGACTTCATGGATAGAATAGTAAGCGTGGTCGTATGAATTTCGTAATATAAGAGTATGAATATAAGCTATCTTACTATTTTCGAAAATAAGTATATATATATATATATATATAAGTATGTGTATGTATTTGTATATCTATACGTGAAGAGGAGTTTAAAAGAGAGTAATATCTATATATATGTATATAACCGTGTGTGTTTTTGTGATAAGTGTGTTGGTGTATT
Source organism: Petrea volubilis (assembly GCA_026212405.1). Taxonomy (NCBI): domain Eukaryota; kingdom Viridiplantae; phylum Streptophyta; class Magnoliopsida; order Lamiales; family Verbenaceae; genus Petrea; species Petrea volubilis. Next base: position 10,917,407 of record CM047878.1, read on the forward strand.
TGTGTATATTAATGAAAATGGGAGTCCAAGCCCCTATTTATAATAGTTGGAGCAAGAAATAGAATTAGTTTATTAAGCTTTATCTTCACATTTAATGAAATCTTCCAACTAAGTACTGTATTAAATGCTTTCACACACAAATATGGATATAAGTCATACAAATGTTACCCTACTTATCATGAGTTGTATCCTACAAGAGATTATGTGTTACTCTAAGTAAAGATGATGATAACAAGTGGTTCTTCTTTTAAAATCATCCATACAACACTACAAGAAAACGCTCATTTTTCGGTGGAAAATTAAAAAAAAAATAAAATAATTTTTAAAATTTTCGGATGATTTTCGGCGCAGAATTCGGTCGAAAAATTAAATAAATAAAAAATTAATAAAAAATAATAATTCTTAAATAAATAATAATTAAAAAATAATAATTTTGAGATTTTCTTCGAAAAAATTAAAAATAAAAAATAATAATATTTTTTAAATAAAAAATAATTAAAATTAATATTTTCATAATTTTTCGGCGAACAATTCAACCAAAAAATAAAAAAAATAAAAAATAATAATAAATATTTTTTAAATTAAAAATAATTTAAAAAATAAATTTTTTTGAATTTTTCAACGGATTTTCAGCGGAAAATTCCGCCAAAAAATTTCAAAAATAAAAAAATAAAAAATAATAATATTTTGTAAATAACAAATAATTAAAAATTAATAATTTTTAATTTTTTGGCGGATTTTTGGAGGAAAAATCAGCCAAAAAAATTTAAAAAGTTAAAAATAATTAAAAATATATTTTTTAAATTAAAAATAATTTTAAAAAAATAATATTTTTGAATTTTTCGGCGGATTTTCGGCGGAAAAATAAAAAATAATATATTTTAAATAAAAAAATTAAAAAATATTATTTTTTGAATTTTTCAGAAATAAAAAATAAATAAAAAGTAATATTAATATTTTTATATAATTTTAAAATATATTAAAATTTAAAATTTTTATTTTTATTTGAATTATTATTGTAAAATGATTATTATTATTATTATTATTATTATTATTATTATTGTTTTAATTAGAATTAAATGAATTTTTGTTTGCTATATATATGTTTATAATATTATGTATTATATATATAAATTTTATAAAAATTAAAAAATATTAAAATTTTCAATAAATAAAAAACTTATTATTATTATTATTATTATAATTATTATTATTAATTATTTTTATTTGAATTGTTGTTTGCTATAAATATAAAATATAATGAAATATGACAACAAAGCGAAGATAGCTCAACGGTAAGAGAGTTGTTTGCCAACCAAGAGGGCCAAGGTTTGACTCCAAGCAACTCCAAAACTTGGGACAATTTTGGGTGCATGTACACACGCGCGCGCGTGCTGGGGCGAGGTCCCAGGTTCGACTCATAGGTTGGGCGTTTGAAATTTTATTTGAAAAAATATACAATAAATTTCGGCGGAATAATCAGCCGAAATTCCGCCGAAAATACCATTTTTTCTTGTAGTGCAAGTGTGTATTACCCTAAGTAAGATTTAAACACATTTACATTATCTTATGTAATCATGTTACGTAATCTTATTATGTAATCATATCTTATCCAAATCCTATCCATATCTTATTGGCGGTGTGCTTGAGAGGTCAAGTTCGTGACATACGGCTCACTTATTGGCGGGTTTGGGGACTGAGAAATGAGTGGTATTTGTTAAATTAGATGCTACATTTTATCAAGGTGCCACAATGGGTGATGGACTATCTCCATGATATGAGGGAAGTGACTTTGGAGGATTCATCGCTTGGATGGGCTGTATATCCGAAGGATGTGTGGGAGCCGCCATAATCGAGTTTCCTGAATTGTAGCGTGGACGCGGGTTTTGACTCTACTAGGGGAATTATGGGAGCCAGGGCTTTAGCTCGGGAATCGTAGAGGTCTTACATGGGCGCTAAGGCGAGCTTCTTCTTCGGTTACACAGATCCGTTGGCAACGGAAATCAAGGCTATTAAAGAGGCATTGGTGTAGGTGAAGGACAAGTGTGTTAAGTGAGTTCTTGTGGAGAGCGACTCCTTACAAGCTATAAACTTCATACACCAGCCAAGACAATGCATCTCCCTACACTGTCATGATGTGGATCATATTATTGACTCTATGTGGTTCTTTGAGCAGGTTTTATTTCGGCACATTAGACGGACGACAAATGGCGTTGCAGATGAGCTCGCCAAGTTCTCATCTTGTAACTTAGTGGAACTTAGTGAATGGGGAAATGAAATCCCTAAATGCATTACCGATGTACTTTTTAACGATAAGTTACAATCTTGATATGTAAAATCATTCTGGAAGCACAGCTTCTAAGACTTTTCCATCCAAAAAAAAAAAAAAAATACAATGGGTCATAATACGAGTATTAATGATGAAAGAAATAAACTCGGTTCTGGCGAATTAGTGGCGCGAAACAATACCGCCGTCATGTAAAATGTGTTAAACTTGATGCGAGCTCGTTTGAAAATGCAAGTTCAACAATTATAATGCTTATACAATTTATTTTTTGTTGATCTGTCTAGTAAAGGACAACGAAACATAGTTACTCATATGTTAAAAATCGAGAGCTGTTTAGATTTTTATCATCTTGAGCAACAATAATTTGATGCTCGTATAGAATCATTGCAGGGTATTCTCAATTCACTTGCAATCATTGGCCCATATTTCGACCAACCGAACTATCTTCACACTACCAGTATTCATGTGGAGGAAAAGGGTCAGTCCCATATGCCCACGGCTTAGCAGCACTGCCAGCAAATGCATTTAGGGAGGAGGGAGGGGCGGGTTGTGTGAAAAGAGGAAAAGAAAGTATAAGTTATCTTATAGGGAACACATCCAATCTATTTAACACCTCATTCACTTGAACAAAATATAGTAAACAAAACAATATTATTGATTTTACTAAGCAGTCAAACCATTATTTAGCATAGTCTAATTTTCACTCAACAAAACACAACACCCGACCCATGTGCACTGCACACATCAATAATATCCAGGGACAATTACACACATCTCTCTTGACTTTAGGTGAAATTATGAATAATCTTTTATTATTTCAAAAATTACAAATATCCCTAAGTTATATATAAGTCTAAAAAAATTCATCATTCATCAATGCAGAATGTAATTGCAAGTTGTATTTCTTTTATTTTCGATTTGCTTTGACATAAAATTCGTATAGTCTTGACAAGTTTAAAATTTATAAATTATATGAAGTCAATTTTTTAAAAAAAAAATATAATGGTGGTATCGAATTATATGGTGATACCTATGATGCACGGACATAGATACGGATGCAGGGACACGACATGGATATGGTGACATGAAAAATCCTAAAATTTTAGAACACTACTCGGCTCTGATACGGTTATTAACATATTATGTTATATTATATTATATGTTTATAATTTATAAAATCAGAGTGCGTGATAAAGAAATAGAAATATGGATCATTAAAATAGAATATCATGAAATTTTCTGGTAGTAATTTTTGATTGGAGATTTTTAAAGAAGAAGGGATAGATGAAAAAGACGATGTGAAACCAAGGTCGATAGATAAATAGTTTGAATCTAATTAATTAGTTTAAGATAAATATAATCTTTTTTTTATTTTTAAATTTTCCACTATCCATTTTAAAATTTGAAAAAAAGAGCTCATTATAAGCTTTGTAAAATATCAAAAAAAGTCTAGCAGTGTCCAAACCGTGTCGGACGCGCCGTCAGTTGTGTCAGACATTGTGTCGGATTTTTCTTTTTTCTTTTTATTTTTCAGACACACTGTTGTCATGTTGGACACGTGTCGGAGCCGTGTTGGAGCCATGTCCGACAAATGTTCAACACTGCACGATGTGATTTTTTGAAGTGTCTGTGCATTATAGGGTAATACTCGGTCGTGGTTATTGTGATATAAAATGAAATTACTTCACAAAAGTAAGTGAAATCATAAAATTGATTGAGGGACTTTGTCAAGTTTGCCGAGTTGCATGTCTTGGCAGCTGGGATGACTACTTTAATGCGAAACAGTTATTGGTAATTTCAAAAGTTGTTACCAGTTGCATTTTTTGTTAAAAGATAACAAATGCCAGGAAAATGTTGATAACTTTTGAAATAAGAGAGAATTATCAATAATTTTACCTAAATTTAGGAAAGATGAATATAATTGTCCCTAATATCTATATTGCTAAGCCAACAGTGGCCCATTATATAAACCAACACAAGAATGTATTATTGATTAATACAATTATATCCCTGAAAGCTTTTGCGTATAAAATACTCGAAATAAGAATTAACTTACAAACATAAAAAATGCAGAGGACACGTGTAATCAAATCAAACAAAATTAACCCAAAATCTCATTCGCAAAATGAAGTTATATAAAGAAGAACTGAATCAAGGACCCTAGAAGGCGAAGCAGTTGGAGATGATCACTTTGCCCCACAAAGATCAGAAGCTAATGAATAGCCTGAATGCCCATTGCTTCTTTCCTTGCATTATTTCTCTCTCTCTCTCTCTCTCTCTCTCAAAGCCATGTTCTTGAAATCTTAATTGAAAATTTTGGCTTAAAGAAAGACGATCTGACATCCGACGCCCGCCTGCAACATTTGTAAACCTTCAAGAATATTCACCTAGAAACAAACAGGAACCTCCAGTGAAAAAAGCGGAATCAAATGAAATGAAGAAAGGGAAGAAGACCAAAAAAAATGAAAAATAAAAAAAAAAGAGGGGAAACAGAGCATGAAGCGTGAAGATCTTTGATGTAATCTATACTTCTATAAAAGTTTGGATCTTAAAAGTGTTTCGTCCCGTTATGATATACAATGATGCTCTATAGTCTATACTTAATAAATGACTAATATTAATAACAAGCAATTAAATTAAATGATAGAAATAAGGTGGTAAAGGGGGCGAAAAAAAGGAAAAGAAAAGGGGAATAAAGAGTCATTGAAAATTATTTTCATATCCTTTCGCATTGATGCTTTCAACAAACATTATTATTATTATGCAATTAATATACTAGAAATAAGCAAAAGCCATAATTACCATTCATATACTTATTGTATTTATATGTATATATACGTGTGTATCTATTTTGATGATTAGAGTATATATTAATTTTACACATTAGATAATAATATTAATTAATAATTTAAACAAGATATGAATATATAAAAGATAGTGTTATGTTAATATATTAATAAAATTATCGAGGTCAGAAAAAGAAAAAAGATAATCTTGTAAAACTTTGTAAGATGAGATTATATATATGTATAAAATGTTATATATTAATATTTTATAGGTGTGTATATATGCAGATAGACATATTTTTATCATAAAAGTATAAAAACATATTACGGTAATATATGTCAAATAGAAAATATACACATATTCGGAAAAAAAAATTTCATCCCTTATATTTGCCATTCTTTAATTTCAGGACAAATTTTGATTCTATTATTGATTTCATACCGGATGTTGTCATTCCCTTTCAATTCAAGGAAAATTTGCCTCGAAATTCGCAATTTGATCAAAAAATTGATTGTAATCGACGATACATTGAATTGGGGATTTTGACTTGGTCAAAAATGACTTGGCAATTAGATGTTTAAAATGAAACGTGGTAGCCAAATCGGATAATTTTTTGAAGGAAAATTTTCACCCAAGTCACGAGTTTGTTACATGTTGTTGGGAAGTGTGTAACTAACCTAGACTAACTTGTGTTCCTGGTTGTCCTGAATCCCCAAATTAGAAAAAAAATTAAATGAAGTTAACCCCAGGAAAATGAATCGTTGTTTGTGCTTTTTGAACTTGAGAGTACAAAAAAAAAAAAAAGAGTTGAAGAATCTTTGTAGAAAAATCTTGTTAAAAGCTAGGCATTGAAGATGCCTAAGTAGAGAGGAATTTTTTGCCCACACTATGTTATGGTAAGAATCTTCTTTTTTAAAAAAGGAACTTTATTTTTCTGTGTAAAACTGATGTTCGAAATAGGGTTTAGGGTTTTGAGTATAATATGCGAAGGGTGGGGCTCATTTGACTAGAATGTTGGACACTTGTTTTGTTTGTTTTTTGTTTACTTGTTTTGTGCTTTATGTAATGTTTGTACGCCATGTAGTTGTGGTCCAATATGGTGGTCCCTGGTGTTGGAAAAATATGTTTTGATAGCCCTCATTTGAAATAACTGGACTGCACCTATCAGATAGTTGAGTTACTTATTGTTGTGGCTATTTTTATTTGATTTTTTTTATTCCATCAATTTCAGTATTTGTTTTTTGTTTTTGGTTTTATTTTTTTGCAAAATCTTAGAGTCAGATGTTGATTTTGAGCATTCACTGAGGGGGTAAGTTTACTAATTCTCAGATTCCAATTATGTTGGTGGTATTGTCCATAAATTTGATTATACGAAAATCCCTTGAGGTTTAAGGGTGAAAAAAAATACCATTACAGTAGTAAAAGTGGTTGGGTGTTTATAGGATAATTTGAACTTATGTCTTTATGTTTGGATAAGTCGAAATCTGTTAGAGAGTTTCACATCTACATAGAAAATTTTGTTGTAGATGAAATTGATGTGGCTTTAGAGGATAATAGTGTGTGGGATAAAGTTGTTTGGAGTGGTATTGGGTTGGATTTAGTATTGGGTAGTAATGATAGTGACTATGAAGGGAATGAAGACATTGATCAAGATGAGGATGATGAACTATATGATAATAATGTAGAGAACTACTCTGGTGATGAAGAAAATGCTAAAGGTTTGGTGAATCTAAATGTAGGTGAACACAATGAAACATCAGATGAGAGTTTTGGTCACAACACTTCCATTGATGTTAGTACTAATGATGATAGACTTTTTCAGGATAATGTTGACCTAGAAGAGGAGTGGGATGTTCAGTTTGATATATGTGAAGTAGTTGAGGAACATAATTTGAATAATTAAGATGAACATGTGAATGAAAGTGGGGAATCTGATTTGATGAATAGTCATGTTGAATTGAATAGTGTTGTGGGTTCTGCTTTGGGGGGGTGGGACTAGTTTTCTTGCATTTAGTCGTTCATAGAATTATAACCTAAACTTCTTGATGGGACATACATTTACAAACAAGGATGAGTTCAAAACAATTGTTCACTCTCATGTTATTATGGAGAACATAAATGTTTTAATAATTGAAAATGATAAAAAAAAAAAAAGAATGTATACAATGTGTGCTAATGAAGAATGCGACTAGAAAATCCCACTTGGTGAAAAATAAGACCACATTTCAGATAAGTCTGTACAATGCTGATAATTCTTGTATACCTTGTTATAATGTCAAAAATCTGAAGCCTGGATGGGTTAGGGAAAGGTATCTCCAGAAATTTACATATGATCCAAAAAAAAAAATGTTGAAGGGTTTAGGGTAGATGTTATTGAAGAAATTAGGTGCCATGTTAGTGTTCCTCAAGCTTATAGAGCTAGGAGATTTGCTCTGCAAATATTGCGTGATTTCCTAATGAATAATTCAATATTATGATGATAATAGGTTTGAGAGGTTCTATATTTGATTGAATGCTTTGAAATTGGATTTTCATACTGGTTGTAGACCTTTTGTTGGAGTTGATGGCTGCCATTTGTGAGGTCCACACAAGGGTGTATTGCTTACTACTGTGGGTATTGATTCTAATAATAATATATTATCTATAGCATACCTGTAGCATATGCAATTGTGCAAAGAGAGAACAAGGATGCTTGAGATTGGTTTTCAACATTGCTGATGACATATCTTAGAATAGAT
>CM047878.1:10925718-10943038 GCA_026212405.1 Petrea volubilis
AATTATCTAAAAAATCGGGAAATTATACAAATTTGAATTCAGTTTTGCTCCACTGGTGTTGTAGCATAGTGGTAGAAGTTCGAACTTGACATCATTGGAATTTCGGATTCAAACCTTCTTGTCCTCTCTAATTTACCTTTGGGTGTGTGTGTGTGGTGCTTTGGTTGATATTTATGGGGTGTTCCAAATTGATTGTATCATTAATAATAAAAAAAAATCAATCTTGCATTGTTGGATGATTAAGATTTGGATAACTACTTGTGCTTAACTGGAGATTAATCAGCAAGCAACGCGCTAGCTGTTTACCGAATATGAATATTAGCAACACTAAAAAGAAGAATTCAAATTCAAATTCGAAAACACTATTGAATGTGCGGCTCCAAATTCTCTTCTTTGACAATGACTTGCACTTCAAAGTGATCAACTATTGTATGCAAAGTTTTCTCCAAAGGAATCCCATTAGATATGGGGTCTCAAGAACATTTATAATATATATATATATATATATATATATATTTGAGAAACAAGCACATTTATAATCAAGTATTAATTAATCTATGTTAGTCACGGATAAAATTTAAATATAACACCAAGTAGATGCAGAAGAAAGACAAGAACAGATAAACTCTAATTTACAATAATTTTGAAATGCTTTAGTAGAAAAATACTTATTCCTTGCATTTTTAAGAGGGTGAATGTGTCCCTTTACCCTGTTCAACTTTTAAAATAGACACTTTGCCCCCATATAATATGAAAATATATTTGCTCCGGAATTTTGTAAACACTTAATAATATAAAATAACAAATCTAAATTTTGCTGACTACAAAATGATATAAATAAACTTTATTCTTAGTTAATTATTTAGAACAACAATATTTACTTACTACGTTAAATAAATATATATATATATATATATATATATATATATTCATCAATATACTTAAATCCGTTTCTAGAAAGTTGAAAAGTGAATGAGAAGAGAAATTCATACCAAAAACTTGAAACTTGTTTTTTTTTTTTTTGCCTCCCCTTAAAAAAATATGTTATAAGAGTCAAAAAAGATGGATCAATCGTTTATATTTAGCAAAGTTGAAATAATTATATTATACCTATAATGATTCAATTTTTGGAATGCAAATATAAAAAAATATATATTTTTATTTTCAAGATTTAAACATTCTAATTTTTCAAAATATGATCAGGAAAGTAGCAAAATTGAAAGTACATTGTATTTCATAGTTTATGAGGGCAAAACGCTCATTTTTATTTATTTTTGTTTTTGATAAGCACATCTCGGGATGCAATGCTCTTGGAAATTTTATTACTTTGCTTGTAACTTAATTCTTGCTTAATACAATTAGGGGGGCTTGCACCCTAGATATCAATACTTTATAAGTTACAAGAAGGAAAAGAAGCAAGGGAATGTGCCGCTCGATTAGCAGACCACCTAACATCACAAAGGGAAAAAGGCAGTTTTCCGGCAGAATTTCGGGGGAATATGGTCGGCCGGAATAAAGGTTGACGGAATTGGAAAATTTGCCGGAATTCCGTCTAGCGGAAAACCGTGGGAAAATTCCCCCGGATTGATTCCGGTGAAACATTCCGCCGGTTTGTCGCCGGAATAAACCGGGAGAAAACCGGCAGAATGTTCCGCCGAAATCAATTTGGGGGAATTTTTCCATGATTTTCTGCCGGTTATATTTTAAAATTAAATTTAATTATTCCAGTGGAATTTTTTTCCGATTTTCCTCCGCTTGATTTTTAAAAAAAAAATTAAATTTAATCAATCCGAGGGAAGTTTCCCTTGGTTTTTTTGCCGGTCTATTTTTTTTTAATTTAAATTTAATCAATTCGGGGAAATTTTCTCCTGATTTTCCGCCGATTTGTTGTTTTAAATTAAATTTTATTAATCCAAGTGAATTTCCCCCTTGATTTTTTGCAGGTTTATTTTTATAAAATTAAATTTAATCAATCTGGGGAAATTTTCCCCCGATTTTTCCACCGGTTTATTTCTCAATCTGGGGGAGTTTTCAACCATTTTTTATTTTATTTTATTTTATATAATTTCAGTTTTGGTAAAATATAAATATAATTTGAACACAATTTTGCATAAACATACAAAAATGCGAAAAAGCCAAAATAAATTGACAAATACGCAATAATATTTCATATTCTTCCAAACACAATTCAAATATAAAATACAAATAAACAAAACAAATAAAAATGTTGTTCATACCACAAATTAAAATATGTAACAGCTCTACTGATTACCATCATCAAAGTAGTGGAAGTCATTTTTGTCGTCACTCCCGGCATCAGTGGGATTCATATTTGGCTGTGGTGAGAATATTTGTGGAGCGAGATGTCCTTGACGGGCAGCATGAGCAATGTCATAGGACATGTTGCCCTAGGGAAGATGATGAGATGGCTGGGGAGTTGCTCTAGAGACGGAGGGGTGGTTGCCCACAAGTCCGGTGTACAATTGTTGCATCATCAACATTATTGTGTCATTATGTGTCTTTAACTGGATGATCTTCTCCTTACAAGCTGTTATATAATTGTTAAGCTCATCTTTGAATTTCCGCATTTGGCGCCTCTTCCACAATAGGTTGTTGATCATTATTCCCGGTACCACCTATATCATCTACAACCACATATTTACTTGCAGCATCAAAGCACATATCTGCATATCTTTGTAGGGGATTATTGTCAAGATTTGTGCATGAACTTGGTTGACCGCATGATGTATTCACTTAGATGGGTCCTACTTCACCATGATCTACCTAAAACCAATAGTTTGGTTTAAAATCGAAATGGAGAAGATGTTCCCTAACCTTAACTCATTCTAGAATAGCCCACTTTTTAATGCATTTTGCACATGAACATCGAATCATTTGAAACTTCACAAACTCTTCGTAATCTTTAACATGTTCTACAAATTGGTCAACTCCATCAATAAATGAGTTTGAAAGCCCCGATTAATTTAGCTTCAGTCCTATGCGAGGGTATTTTCATCTACAAATTACAGATTTATTAATTATTGTACAAATGTTATTATTAATTATTATATCCTCTAACTTTTCATTTTTATACCCTATTACTTGGACTGTATCAGAAATTCAAACACAAAAAATGTATACAAACATTTTACATTAATCAAAATATATATTCTTATATATTATTTACTAACTATATATTGTCACAAAATACATACCAACCCCCTTATTTCGCTAAAACATGTAATCACGTATAAATCACAACAAACAATTGGAAGGCTCCATTCCTTCCCCCAAATCCCATCCACCATCTCCACATCTCAAACTAACTTAATAACTACAAACTAACTAATAACATATACATAAATATACACCTAATTATAACTAAGTATGGCCAAGCAATGACTTATATTGAATTAAATATTATCAAAGGTTAGCGACACGTACCTTTTCGACGTTATCCCAGAGCTAAAAAGCTCAGCAAATCAAGTACAACAAGAGAAATACCAACGATTTCAAGAAAAATAAGAAAATACAATACAATAAACTTCGATAATTTATATCAACTAAAAACCAACAAAATATACAACATATAACATATAACATACATACATTACAAAATATTTACATATATACATTACAAAATATAACATATAAAACACGTGAATTTATACATATAACATATATACATTACAACACATAATATTTACAACTATACTAAACCACATGAATTTATACAACATATGGCATATAAAACACATAAATTTATACACTAAAACACTGAAACAATTAATAAGTAAAATTAAAAAAAAATTGTAAAAACAAAAACACAAACCAATAAGGGGTGTCAAGTGGGAAGGGTTTCAAATTAGGGAGAGGGGGGAGAAGAAAAGTGGAAGAGAAGAAGGGGGGGACCGGTTTAATTATAAAAATTAAAAACAAATTGGGGGACAACGTCCCCTAGTTTAACTTAAAAAAAAAAATTGAACGCAATTGCGCCGATTTTTTTTTTCAAATTTTCAAAACCACTCATGTTGCAAAAGTCGCCAAAATTCTGTTGGAGTGGGATGGTCAAATTCTGACCAATTATCCGGTGGATTATTTATTTATTTATTTATTTTTACCAACCTATATTCCGCCGGATTGAATCGCGCCACTCTTGGGGCCAACAAGTCTAGTGGCATTTTGGTGGACTTTTCTATAGGATCGAGTGAAACTAGAATTCCCCCAGTTCTAGTCCAGTGGAATTCGGCGGTTTTCCTGTAGTGTATGTGGAAATTCGATTCCATGTAATCCTTGTGTTAGCTCCAAAATCTTATCAATTCCTATGAATACGGGTTGAGAAGGAATTGAACCACTTGAAAGCAATCAACCTCAAGACATCGTGTTGTATATCTCTTTTCCCAAGCCACTTAAGACTCTCGTCCATGCCCCATAGCTCCATTTCCAATGTCGATCCACCCCCAAAACGACATCTTGCTGTTGTCCCTTTTGCAGTTGTATCATGGACAACAACCTCGAAACCATAGTACCCCTTCTCCGCATTCCACCCTGGATCATTGTTAGCTTTAAGCCTACCTTCGCAAGGTGGACACCATATCTCCCATGGTGGCAGCATTTGGAAGAAAGGGATATCCTCACAAGCGATGTTCTCATTCTTCCTTAGATATGAGTTAATCTATTCTTGAGCCTATAGAAATTGTGGCACTTTACCCTCCATATAGAACTTATTGCATAGCCATCATATATGCCACGAAATTGTTAAAGTCATCTATACACTCTGTGCTTGTTGAATTTTTTGGTGGAGTATCCATTCTCCTTCGTTTGTTGCTCTTATCGAAACTGTTAAAGTCATCTTCTCTTATTCACTGCTCTCCTCATGCAACTTTTTTCATATCACGAAGGCTAATTCCCTTTTCTTGAGGTCGAGTATGCATCCTTTTAAATGTTTTGAGTTTTTGTCATGCATCAGACATATTCTAGTCGTGGAGAATTTTTATCATGTTTCCAGAGTCATCAAGAATTTCAAATTTCTAGTCAACCTGTATTATTTCCAAACTTGCCACGACACTCTACCGCACCCTTGTTTTCCTCACGCTAGATGCTTCATTAGCATTATTGGGACCCCCTATTAATTTTTGGGAAATATTCGAATCTAGAGAAATTTGAGGCAAAGATATATTTATAGTTTATGATGAGGATTCGAGATATTCTCGGTCTCCTTATTTGAGCCGATATTCTGTTTCCTTACTTTACATAGCTCAGAATTCTTTCCAAACATATCCAATTACTGATTCAGCCACGGCTTTTCTCCTATCTCCGCTTTGTTGTTGACGTCCCAATTTTCTTCCCAATACTCGTTATCGCTACCTGCCGGCATCGTCTTGGTATAGCAATGCCCTGTGCCCACCTTGTTTGTCATTGCTGCTGCATGGGGAATAAAGCCTTTCCCTATGCGGTAATGAAGAAAACTTTCAAAAGCAGGTTCTCTTTCTCTATTATTTTGTTAGTGTATTTCGAGCATTTCTACAGTAGGTGTCCAATCGTGGCACACAATTGATAGAATTTGACTAACTGTTCATACTGGAATCATATCCAGTGGACTCCTAACATCTGTGTCTCAATGTATCATTTGCGCTCCAGCGGCCTCAATAAACTTAGTTACGCTCTAATTCGTAGCGAGTTCCCATATATCCTTGATGCTAGCAGACCATCGTATTGTTCCCTAATTTGCTTGGCCACATCCTCTTTGTCGCATATGCCCGGGATGTTTCCTACACACACCTAGTATGGTGTTGTTGATAGGTCAAGGTTTTCAAGTCCAAAATTGTCACTATCTGCCCAAACTATTGAAGTCCAAACTATTGAAGTCCTCCATTGGCACTATCTGCCCCTTGTATATGTTGGAAAAATTGTCAAAATTAATCCCAAAAATTAATAAACATAACGGAAAATAAAAAAAGACCAAGCCCTTATACGTGCATGTATGACATTCAAATTTTAAATCAAAAATACACATTATGGAAAGCTATAAAAAATAAATTAAACAATTTAATTAATTAAACAACTCCTATCGCATAATACTAGAAAGCATAAAATATACCAACCTCAGCATTAGAACCAACTAACTGCGCTAGGATGCGTATTGAAAGCGAAAAAACTCCTATTAATTCTTTTCAAAGCCTGGGATCAACTCGTTTGGCCACCGAGATCTTCGTAATTCCGCGCTAACTCCGGGGTGTGGGCTCCAAAATCAATAAAAATATTTAACTAGAAAAACAAATTTTCTTATAAAAGAAATTTTTACTAAAGCAATTCTATTCTTTAAATTTTCCAACTTATGGAATATTAAAGAATTATTACTTTCATTTTTTGGTGTGTCCAGAACCTATCGTCAAGGCTACCTTTTATTGGAAAAAGGTGTGAGGAAAAATCATATCTTTTTCGATGTGGGACAAGTGAAAAAATCAATAAAAAATTGATTTTCTCGCATAAACAAAATATTGTTGCTAGGTGGAGTAAAACCCCAACCTTTCAAATGGCAACACTCCTCACCACTGGACTAATCCACATCTTCATGCAAACTTTTGCTTTTGAAAGCCATTTATTTTATTCGAAATAAAATTTCATTTTTGTTCTCAACCTTCATCCAATGTGTCCAGCTCATGGAAAAATTTAATATTTTCAGACAAGTTATAATTAGAGGGTTACGAAGGGACCTTATGGAATATTAATTTTAGCTCCAAATGGATCAAATCTAATGATCATCTCATGATAATATTTGACTACCATTTAACAATATTTAATTCCACTAGATAAATATTGTTGCACTCTAAAATTAATTAAATTATTTATGAGTTCATAGTGTAACAAGTATTTGCATTTGACCCCTTTATAAGATATCCATGAAAAATAAAATCTAACTACTATCAAATTTATTTTCACATTTTATCCTAAATTCCCGATTTGCCTTTGTTCAAATATTCCACATGAAAATCACATTTTCAAATAATTTCGGTGACACTTCACTCAAAATACTTTGGGCAAAGATTTAGAATTAATTTGAACTTTGCAAATCAACTTAGGGGATATATATATCTTTAAAAGCTTTATAGATTCTGTCAAATATTCTTCTTTAGCACATTTCATGTAATCACCTAACGTACAACTATGTTGGCCACTTACGACCTCACTTCCAAGTACATTAAAGTGATTAACACTACATGCCCAAAGTTGCAATATTGTCAAGATTTAGAGTCAATGCATATGAATTATTCATTTTAGATAGTAGTTCAAAATGAATAATTCAAATGGTCCAGTTCAGTGTTCCAATCTCATTGGTGAACACCAACATGTTATAATTGAATCACAATTCCCATGATTAAAGACAAATCATTATTTGTAGCATATTGTACTCTTAGCAGATAAGAGCAAAATACTCTTATCACCGACTACGAACTCAAACAATAATGTATGGTTTTAGTAATTTAAGTCTTTCCATCAAACAATATTTTCGTTTAAATTACAACTATGCATCATTAAATATTATGTCCATCTAATGGCATAATCGTTAATACACACAACTTGAAATAAATTCAATTTCATAAATAAATAAATAATATAATATTATTATTTAAATTGGATTTTAGAACCCATATTCCTAACAATGTAGCCATGGACGGCCCTCCAAGATCTTACTTTTGTCCTCTTCACAATCAAGTTTTACTAAGTAGAGGTTTGGTCCCAAATCCTCAAAGATGTATTTACCCTTTAGTTTCCACATCCTCCTCCAACTGCCTTTAAACTTATCTTTTGTGTACTCTTTGTGCGAACAAACTGTGCAAATCAAGGCAAACGTGTAGTTGTAGCGGTCCGCCAAAGCGGATGCCATCAACCCTGCTAAATCACTTTCTCTCTTATCTATCACTCCCTATACATTGGCGAGCATGACAATTAGCGTTCTCTTAGCACTCTCCGGGAGCACTAGGATGACACTCCGAGAGAATTTGGAGACCTCTATAATTGATTCATTAGTTGGAGTGGTCATTTCTAAAATTGAGTGGGACAAAATAACATTAATGATATAATTTATTTTTTATGTTTTATTTTTTTGGGGGGGCGGGGCGGACTTGGCGTTCACCCTTTTTTTAAGATGATTATCATTTAGAATCCATCAATATATGTCATTACCAATTTTCAATAAATTGATAATATATGACTTTTATGTTTCATTTTTTCCCCTTTCCTATTTCAACAAAGTCCTACTAATCTTTTTGTAGGCGCACTTTCGTGTATTATATGCGCTGTCTAATCTAATGGAGCAAAATTTGTCACACCTCATCATACTTTAGTGTAATTTATCTATTTTTTTAGTAGGAAACGATTTGAGAGCATTTTTATCTTTCTCACATATTTGTTAACATTACAATTTAGTATGCATACCTCAGGATTATCTAGATAATTTTTAAAAATGGAGGGTTTAATTTGTTTTGGCCATACCTAAGGGTAGTCCATAATTCTAGGCTCTAATTATATTTGATTTTTCCTTCCATGTTTGTAGTTAAAATTTTCTTTTCTTGCACTTAATTATCTTCCTATTTTACTTGATTATCTATACTATTAATAAAACGTTTAGGGGGTCTAACAACCACCTTAGTGTGTTTGGCCTTTTTTAGTGTCTCCACTGTTATTTATATACTTTCTACTCTCTCTTCTCCTGCTATCAAAGTGCTTTCAAGTTATTTCTTTTCTCATTCTCTCTCCTCTATCAATATATATATATATATATATATTATATCTCTTTTATCTTTTTTCTCAACTTTTTATTTTACACACATATCAAGTGTGCTCTACAGACCAGTTTGAATAAGGACGAATAACGCTAGAATAGTACTTAGTAATTGAATAAATTGGTTCCTAGTAGGAACGATACTTGACTTATCTCCATGTTACTTGTTACGATACGCATACTTGCATATTAACGACTTTTGCAAAAATAGTTATCTTTGGCGATCTCTAAAAGCATGCATCTAGGGTGGGTATGTGATTGAAAAAAAAAAAAGAAGGGAAAAGCTGTGTGAAAATCATTTGGCTCTAAAGAAAATGTTCGAACATGTCAAAGAAAGGCGCATAGGCGTGGTCTTATCTTCTATTGTACCAGAAAGATCACCCGAGCATTTCATGTATCCATAGACAGAACTATTGACAAATGTTACGATCAAAATGTATGCGTTAAGATAATACATCGCGGATAGTCTTTACTTTGTGTATTAATATGTTTTTCCCTTTCATTTCATATTACATTTACTTTTATTTTATTTTTTGAAATGAGGCCCTACATCATCTATTTTATCTATTTAAGATCATTGAGTATTAATATCCTAAAACAAGATTCAGTACATGTAAAATAAAATTATGAGATTAAACTCATAACGTACATATAAAATGAACGACTAACACTTCTATTATTCTTCTCTAGACTTTTTTTTTTAATAAATTTTATAGGATTATAGTATGTATTGTAAATTTATTTATTTATGTTTATGAACTAGTTGTTCTTCATAAAAATAAACTTTATTAACTGAATTATAGATTCTTATTTTTTTTGAAACCATAAATGGACAGTAGTCTATCATTTTCTTTTGGGCTCGATTTTACCAGTATTTTTTTCTAATCTGTATCATAATGAAAAAAAATAATATCAATATAATTTTTTCTCAAAATTAATTCTTGATTAAAAACATTATGAAGTTCATAATAAATTAAATAATACATGGATAAGAAACCTAATTCAAAAAATTAGTCAACATTTAATACAAAATATGTTGATAATCATCATTTCCACAAATGAAGAATCGAAGATAGCATAAAGTTTAGAGAGAGAAAGGAGGGAGAATTTGTAATTCTGTTATTAATCTGAAATGTTGGTTACAAAACAAGAAAAGCGTGCCTTTATATTATATACAAGGGATAGTGTGTGGGCAAGTGTAGTGCAAGCTATCCTACACTAAAAAACATAAATATGTTTCTTGAAGTAAAATGCATTTCCTTGTTGAGATGAAACAAAGCCCTCTTTATACTTTTTGCGAACAATATGACAAAATCTCAAGGTGTTTATTGCGGTCATGGAATATGGGGTTTTAAGTGATATGAAGGGCAATCTAATTATCATAGAACAACGGAATGGGAAGAGGTAAATGAAGCTGGAAATTAGTCAAGAGATAGGAAATCAATTGTAATTCACACACTATAGTTGCTAGACTCCAATACTCAGCTTCAGAAGATGACTTGGAGATTGCTTTTTCGTTTTCTAGGAAATAAGAGAGTTCCCAAAGAAAAATTTATTAGCCCGTGATAGACTTCTTTGTGGTGGGCTTGAAGCCTAATCTGCATCAAAATAAGCGTTGAGAACGAGCTTATTGTTTGTTGGGAACAGGAGACCAAATGAAGAAGTACCCTTGAGATATTAGAGAACATGAATGACAACATCCCAATGGGCAATTGTGGGATGCCCAACACAGACTCACTTAAGCTGTTGGACTCCATGGCTGATGTTGGGATGGAAAGATTGAGATAAAGAAGGAGGCTAACAAGCCTTTTGTACTACTGAGGTTTGGATATACAACAACAACATCAACTTGAAACTTATGACCCCTAGGAAGTGGAGTATTAACTGTCAAAGCTTCAGTAAGACCTGTGTCCTTTAAGATATCATTGATATATTTGGATTGAGGAAGGACTGTGCTGAGATAAACGAGCAATTTCTAAACCGAGAAAGTACTTGGTATACCCAAAGTCCTAATATTTAACTTCTGATCCAAAAAGGATTTCATAACTTAATTTGATCTCCTCTTCATGGACCCTGTGACTAGAACATCATCCACACACACTAATAGAGCCAAAAATGCCGATTCCTGTGGACTTGAAAAAGAAGCCATGATCATGGCCAGATTGAGTGAAGCCAAACTAAATGAGCCGACTAGTAAACTCTTGATTCCAGTGGCGAAAAGCTTGTTTACAACCATATTAAGACCTCTCTAGCTTGCATACTTGCCCTGGCTGTGCTTTAGTGTAAGACATACTTTTTATTCAAATATCTATACGAAAACGCATTATGAATACCCAGCTAATGGATAGCTCAAGAACAAGAACAAATTGCCAAAAACAATCTAGTAGTAATTAAATTTGATCACATTAGAGAAACTTTCAAAGTAATCAATGCCAAAGATTTGATTGAAACATTTGGCCACCAAGCGGACCTTACGCCTTTCTACTAACCCATCAGCATTATATTTGATCTTAAAGATCCATTTTGAGCCAATGGCTTACTTTCCAAAAGACAATGTAGTCAACTGCCAAGTGTTATTAGCTTTTAGAGCTTCCAATTCTTTATTCATTGTTGTAATTCTTTCTTGATCTTTTACAACTTCCTTAAAAGAGGAAGGTTCTTTGGTGATTGATGCATTGGCCACAAATGAGGAATGAGAAGGATGTTCAGAATTTTTGAATGTAGAAGTGTGTTGGATAGAAGAAGGATAACAAAAAACAAAAATATAGAATTTTTACTAAAGAATGAAGAACTCAAAATGTATAACATGAACAAGAGAGGAAGTTTTTACTAGAGAGTTTTACTTAGTTTTACTTGATTTTTTCTTGATACAAAACAATTGCTCGAGCACCCTTTTTATAGGCACATTTTCACCTAGCCATTTACTCACTTCAAAATCCACTACTCCACCTAAAATTTACTCTCACTAAGTTCCACTTCTCCATCTAATATTTATTCTCATTCAAGTTACAAATAAGTGGGTAACTTGAAAGGTTTTCTAGAGAATGTGTAAAGTTATAATTCCGAAGGTCACATTTATTCTAGATTTTCCAACTATTTGTCTAGGAAAAATTATAAAATGTCTTTCTAAAACTTCTTGAACTTCTCAAACTTCTCAGTTGTCATGGCCTTTGTAAGAAAATCTGCAACTTGATCATTGGTGTTAATGAACTCCAAGTGAATTTCTCCTTTGCTCACAAGATCACGAATGAAATGATGTCGGAGTTCAATGTGCTTTGACGTTGCCTGAAAAATAGGATTTTTAGTCATTGCAATGGTCGACATGTTATCACAAAAAATAATTGTTGGCTTATCTTGCTCTTCTTGCAAATTTGAGAGACTTCTTCTTAGCCAAATTGCTTCACAAGCTGCGCCTGTAGCTGCGACATATTCAGCTTCACTTGAGGATAAGGCCACCATTTTTTGATTTTTAGAACTCCAAGCAATCACCTTGGAACCAAGACAGAAAACATAGCCAGAAGTGCTTTTTCTGTCAACTAATGAATTGTTTTCCTCTTTTTCATATTTGATTGCCTGTTTTTTAGTACCTTGAAGGTACCTTAGAATTCGATTAGCTGTTGCAAAATGAAGTTCGCTTGGATAAACTTTTTTAGTACCATCTTCTTGTTGCAAATTTTCATTTATTGCCAAAGGTGTTGCAACTGGTTTGTAATTCTCCATATGAAATTTTTTCAACCTATCAACAATGTATTTTTCTTGAGAGATAAAAATATCCCTCTTGGATTGTTTTACTTGAATTCCAAGAAAGTACCTCATGAGCCCCAAATCTGTCATCTCAAATTCTTGCATCATTTTCTTTTTGAATTTCTCCCACCATTTTCATGTTAGTGCCCAAATAAATAAGATCATCAACGTATAAACACACAATCAAAAAATCTTTCATACATTCCATTTTAACATAAAGTGAAGGTTCACTTGGGCTCCTTTGAAAACCATTCTTGCAAAAGTGTCCATCGATCTTGCTATTCCAAGCTCGTGGTGCTTGTTTTAACTCGTATAGGGCATTTTTCAATCGGTACGCCTTATTCTTGTTTTTCTTTGATTTCATATGCTTGATGTTGTTGCACATAGACCTCTTCCTCAAGTTCACCATTGAGGAATGCAGATTTTACATCCAATTGGTAGACGTTTAACTCCAATTGTGCTCCAAGTGCAAGAACGGTTTGTATCATCTCCATTCTTGCCACTGGTGCGAATGTCTCATTGAAGTCAACTCTGGGTTGTTGAGAATAGCCCTTGGCAACCAATCTTGCTTTGTGTTTTTGGATCGAACCATCTTCATTGAGCTTGGTTTTGAACACCCATTTCAGGCCAGTTACATCTTTTCCTTATGGCAAATCAACTAGCTCCCAAGTTTTGTTCTTTTCGATGGTTTCAATCTCTTCATTCATTGCTTTCCTCCAAATTTTCTCGTTTACAACTTCCTCAAAATTCTGAGGTTCACAACCAAAGAAGGCAACATCACAATTTTCATATATTTCACGTAAAGACTGTACCTTCCTTATAGGTGAATTCGAGTCCGAGCCTTCTTGGTTTGATGAACTTGTACCAGGTGTTTTTTTGGGTGTTTTTAATGCATTGGAGCTGAATTTTGCTGTGGTAGTTGACTTTGAGAGGGCGATGGCTCCAAAAATTCATTGAATGATGAACTTCATGTGGAATTCTCCTCTTAACTCCAAGTTGCTTGCTCATCAAAGATTACCTCTCTTGAGATTATCAATTTGATAGTCTTAGGATTATAAAGTCTGTAACCCTTCGACTCATCACTATACCCAACAAAAATTGTTGTTTCTCCTTTTTCAGCATATTTATCTCTGTTTGGAGTACAAATATGCGAATACGCAATGCGAACCGAAGACTTTTAAATGATCAACAACAGGTTTTCTATCACCATGCTTCAAAATGAGTTTTGTTGGGCACCGCCTTAGTAGGAGAACGATTTAGTATGTATATGGCCGTATGAACAGTGTCTGCCCAAAATTGATTTGGTAATTCTTTGCTTTTGTGCATGCTCCTCGCCATTTCTACAATTGTTCTGTTCTTCCTCTCGGCCACGCCATTTTGTTGTGGGGTTCTTCAGATAGTGAGCTGCTTTTGAATACCATTCTGCTTGCAATATCCCATAAACAGAGTGTATAAAAACTCTCCTCCACGATCAGTCCTCAAGCGCTTGATATTACACCCGCTTTGCGTTTCAACAAGTGCTTTAAATTGGATAAAAATAGTAAATGCCTCTGACTTTTCATGCAAAATGTTACAACCATACCATTTTTGTAAATTCATCAACAAAAAGAATAAAATATCTTTGTTACCAAGTGATGGAGTCCTTGTAGGACCACAAATGTCGCCAAGCACCAATTCAAGAGGACTCTTGGCTCTCCAAGAGGTTTTAGGAGAAACGAGATGTTTGTTTTGATCCTTGAAAATTCTGAAGAAGACCGGGTATATTCTTCCAGGTTCTTTGAAGCCAATGTCACGAGGCCAAACTGTCCTAATCCACCTTGAACGGTTGAATCCTTTGGGCCACAGAGCTTTGTGCATCCATATCTATCCCAGCTCGAATCAAATGGCTCAGCTTTGTCCAAGCTATCGAAGGAGAAAGTCACATCAACATCAGCCTGCCATGAATACGCAACAATGCTGTATTAGTGAATTCCAGCTGAATAACATCAAAGCAGATGTTGCAATTATGTGGCGAAGAAGAATACCTGTGCAGCAGTTATTCCTTTGATTTCAACCTTCTGTCCCTTCACAATCTTCTGGTTGCTCAATGCCACCTTCTTCCCCTTAGAGTTTCTACTTCTCAATAGGCCATTGTAGCAATTGCTTGCCACTGGCGTCGAGCACAATTGTACGTGGGATAACCGGGATTCCAGGCCCAACCCTTTTGCAATATCATCAGCGACAGAGTCGGACTCATTTGCCCAACCCCACAATATCCTTCTATTCTTGCTTGGTTCAAAGAATGATTTCGAGGCATAAAAATTCCCATAATCATACCTCAAGCCATTCCAACCATCAATCATGTCTTTGTGAGGAATGTATCTATCATTTCATACGTACCAAAGGTGTAATACTCATATCTGGTAACATCAAGGCTCACCTTTAACACATGCTTAACATTTGACCCTGTAGCAGAAGTGTCCAATCCATTTTTACCATCAATTGACACGGGGAAAAAATCAGGACACTCCCCAATTCCCAGTTCCGGAAGTTGAATGCAAGGGGGTGTTTGGCCTTAACCCGTGTATGAAATCCTTGCTTCTATATAAATGAGCAATCCCAGTGTCTTTTCTCCTGCCTCCTAGCGATAATCTCCAATGGCCATCTCGACCCAACCAGGCTGTTGTCGGGTCACGAAAGCGGTCTTGTTAATGGATGCATGCGCGACTATCAATGGGTTGTTATCGGGGCTTGATCCATTTACGAAGATATGGATCCGATAGATTGGCCGGCACAGCATAGTTTTGAACCGGGGTGTTATTGCCGTCAACGATCCCGGTGTAGAGGATAACGGGCTTGTTTCCAGGGAGGATCGTGGCTGACCCAGACCAACAACCATATCGATTCAAATGGCTTGGATGGGTAAATTGCATTTTCTAACCTCTTCCAGTTAATCAAGTCCTTGGACACCGAATGGGCCCATACAATATTCCCCCAAACAGCACCTTTCGGATTGTATTGATAGAAGAGATGATAGATTCCATTGTAGTACATTGGTCCTATTAGAAAAGTATGTCCAAATGTTAGGGAAATACATTATGCATTTCAAACTTCCAAACAAAGGGGGGAAGATAGATAAATTCTCACCATTTGGATCTGATTTTGTGTTCATTAAATCATCCGCCGGGCCACATGAAAAGAAACATATAATTTAGTCATCAATAAAACAAATATAATGGACTGGGTCAATGCATAATTTTTCCAAGTCTACGCGTGCTATGTGTAATAAAATGTACAACCATTGTCAAGTTTAGAGGATACTATTACTACATTTATTGGGTTGAGAGAGTGTAAAATATAGTAGGCTAGCCGACAGGACTCAAGGCCTTCAACCTCAACTTGATGCGTACTTCTAAGAATGAAAAAATCAACCCCACTATTTCGCCATAATTTCTGTAAAGATTCAAGGAGCATTTCAATTGACAATAACCCAAGATTAAAGAAAAGGGCTGTGATTGGTTATATTTTAAAATGGAATTTGGTAATTTTCGACTATTTCAACCACAAAACCATTTTTCACTCAAAAATCACTTATATTGCAACTTTTCTCATACTTTCCGTGTTATCGGATTTTATAAAAGTATTCCAAACTGTCAACATACATACATAGTTATATTTTCGGTCAAATCATCCAAATAGTTTTTCGTTTCACATAAAATCAATTCTAATAGATTTGAAATTTCAAAATGTTGACGAAAGAAAACAGCAAATAAAGCAAAACGAGCCATCTTCTTTCAAACTAGGGAAAGAATTTTCCAATTAAGTAGACTATTCAAGGAAAAACAAATAGATGAAACTTTCCCAACTAATTACCATATAGACCAAACATCTTAAGTCCTCAAAATAAAAGTAAAATTCAACCAATTAGTAATTTAACGACGTTCCATTGTCATCACATTCTTGTTCGGGCTTGTAGGCGTAATGGACATGTACCCCCGCCTTTAAAGGCGCGAGAAGGGATTTTGTCAATATATATGTGTGCATGTTATAAAAAAAAAAAAAAATCATTATCACGTCCCATATGGATAAAATTTTGATCATACCATCACTCTACATGCGCTAGTAATGTTGCCAAATGTCGACAATCATAATTAATTTAATAACATAATTATCATATATTTATCATTGATCAACAATTACAGTTAAAGAAGTTTAGTTACTCTTGGTCTTAATTTTTATTAAAAAATTATAAAATTATATGTATAACTTTTAAGTTGACAATTGAAGGTTTTAGCACCAGTAATCTTTGCACCTTGTCTTATAAAAATATTATTATAAGATAAAATAATAATTTCGCCACATGTAATGCAACAATTCAATTGATCGGCCCACCAAACGGCCGTAGATAAATCCAAAGAAATACCTTGAGAGGATAATTCAAATATTCAGTTTTAAATAAATCATAGAAGTTTGAAATTCGACGGCCACAAATTTATTAATTACTCCAACCCTTGAAAGTTGAAACTAACTTAAATTGTCTTTACACATCGGCAACACACACACACACACACACAAACATGTGACACATTGAATTTCCAGGAAATTAAACTGTATTGAACTCTGAATATCATATAGTTTTTGCTGCCTGAGACAAACATTAGATCTGATCAACTGGTCAATATATATATATATATATTAACAAGGACAGAGTCAAATTTTTATTTGAAGGTTGGAGTCAAATTTTTATAAAATATTAAAATATCTCTATAATTTAAAAAATTGTTGAAAAATACGTATAAATTTTAGTTTGAT
>CM047878.1:10943538-11173587 GCA_026212405.1 Petrea volubilis
TTCATTTTTCATCAACTTATTCTTTATCTAATAAAATTTACTATAATATATAAAATAAGAATATGTTTTACCGTGCTTCGCACAGGGTGAATTCTAATATTGATCTATATATATGAATTAGTCTTGATGATATATTTCAATAATTTATTAATACTTAATTTTAGCTCTCTAAATTAATATGCTAGGTAATTAAATGGTTAATAATTATAATGAATTCCAAAAGAACTTCTCTTTCCGTTTTTTTCTTCCTTTTAAGATATATAATTATATACATAACATATACATATATATATATATATATTTAAATATGCATGAAGATTGTAAACTTTTTCTTAAAGCCATTTATTGATGCTTAATTTTCTCTCTAATTTTCTTAATTAAATGGGTCAAGTTACAAGGCACCACAATTTTTTTTTTTCTTTTTTTTTTCCATGTTTCGTGGATTGACCGGAAACTTAACACAATCCACTAAGTTTTTTCTCTCAATTCAAAATCTAATTTTTTTTTCTATTATATTTCTATTATATCAAAAATTGCTGCCTCTATATATATACATATAGTCATACACACACACACACACATGTGAATGCATGGAATCTGAGAAGAATTTCTGAAATAAAAGAGGTAATAAACAAAGACATCGATTGTTTACCCATTCCCAAAGCAGAAAGCTCAATCTCATTATGTTGTTGTAAGTACCTCTGTGTCAAACCACAACAATATTTTTCAACAAAAAGAAAAAAAAAATGGAAAGAACCACAATTAGAAAGTGTGTTACTCTAAATGCATAACCAAAAAAAAAAAGAACAGGAACTAATAGCATAAATAAAGTCTCAGACATATAGCATCCACACTTTCCCAAAATAGAAGACTTGAAAATGGATTAGAATTAATTTCACCTTAATATTTTTCTTTAAGTTATGCACACTTAAAATGCCAAGTTGCATTGTAATATGTATATATATGTATATATATATATATTATCACAATAATATAACCTCACTTGACATGATTGATCTATATGATGATTGCCTGGAACAACGAATCCTTGAAGATTAAGACATGCTGATTGATCTATTATTGATTATTGACGAATATATTAAGTAACTTATTTATAAGATTATTGATATAAGAGAATAGTTATCAGTTCTGTCTTTCCAAAAAAGAAAAATAATAATAATAACAAGAATTATCCCATGAACATGGAAATAAATATTAATTCATGTCCATTGTGTGCTTTATCCAATTCCTCAAACCATCTAATCTTATGCATATCAAAGATTTCCTAGAAAAAACAAAACTAGGTTTCCAAATTCCAACACAAACAAAAATGTACTTATAGGATTGCATTAAGATATAAAAAAATATGAAAATATTAATTGTATTTATTTGGCAATTGATGGGATTATTAGTCATTTTCATCCGTTATATCTTGGAATGTATGTTTTTTGCCCGTTAAGTATTTATTTGGCAATTTTGGTCCTATATGTTTTGAAAATATTGCAATGTCAGTCCAATTTCACCGAAATCTGTCGTAACTCACTGACGTGACGTCACAATTTTATACGCCATGTCAGCGAATTCTTACGGATTTCGGTGAAATCGGACTGAAATTGCAATTTTTTAAAACATATAGGATCAAAATTGCAGAAGGTATACTTAACGAACAAAAAACATACAACCCCAAACATAACGGACGAAAATGGAAATTATCCCTAAAGTGATTTATATCAAAAGGAAAAATAAAAACAAAAGAAAGAAAGGATGCCCGAATCGTAAAAGTAGAAAAAAGAGTCTAGAATTAAGTAACCTTTGCCAGATTGACATAGAAGAAGAGTGGTTTCTTGGTGTTGGACACTTGAATTCTGTTCTTCTTCATATTTTCGTTGTTGTTTGCTGGCTTCGTTGCAGCAGCTGGTGTTGGTGCCATTGTCATTTTTCTCTTCAAGAGTAAAATCTTTTTTTTGTTTTAATTTATTTTATTCTTTTTTTTTTCGAGATTTCTCTGCTTTTTTACTTAAATTTGGGTACTATATATCAATAGAGTGTGAGAATTGGGAGGCATTGCTTGAAAAAATTGCTAGATCCATTGTTATATAAGAAAAAAGTATCACTGGAAACCCGAAATAACAGCTCTTTTGACCTTGTAAACATCAATTCAGAGTCGAGCAAAATATGTATAGGTTGTTAAAGGATGAGGGGATGAGATTAAAACATGAAAAAAATAGATGTGTTTCACTAATTTAAATGTCATCGATTTGTCACTTATCTAATTATAGTACACATCTCATTTTGGTATCGGAGAAATCTACCGGAATGAATGTGCCCAAACTGCATTCCAATCAATAGTTACCTACTAATAAAGGGAACTTGTTGAAATACTACTCAAGGACCAATATATTTTTTAAAATAAGTTTGGATAAATTATTTTATCTTGACTCACTGGTAGAGTTACATAGAATTAACTGGAATGCAATGATTCCACTCATCTTTAAATAACCACCTTAATATAAATAAAATAATAATAATTATAAACTTTTTCTATTATCGGCACCCACCCAAAAGAAATAGAAAAAAAATTATATTAAGGGGATCATAACAAACTCATCAATATCCAATATATATACATATATGATATGAGCGTAGATAAAAAAAAAAAAAAGAAGAAGGAGGAGGGCAAATTACACCCACTTTTCTTGAGTTTATGTGAAAGAACGAATAACCCCCTTTTGTTTAAAAAATTACCAACAATCCCCGAATATTTGTCATTATTTAACAAAAAACTTCAGTCTGACAATAATTTTGGAAATGAATAATAACTCTCTTGTATTATAGTTGTCACCCCATCCACAAAGAGATGCGATTCGTCAAATCAGACAAAATATCTCAATCAATTGTCATTTCACTAATTTTTGCGAATTAATTTTGTTTTATACCATAACAACCATTATCGAACATCACCATATAATTCGACGCCACCGCTACTTTAAAAAAAAAATTAACTTTGTATATATATTTTGTATCATGAATTTGACAAGATCATGCGAATTCCATCTACGCTATAAAAAACACAAGAAATACAATTGCAATCATGTTTTGCCTAAATGCCATGGGGAGATAATTTGACAATAGAAAAGAAAAAGAAAACCTACCACTACAAGTAAACACTTTTGAAGTTTTCTTCATATTTTCACCACTACAAAGTCACGAAAAAAACCACTTTTCCTCCCAACATTTAGCGCATGTTTCACTTTTAGTCTTAGCATTTATGGGGTCATCAATTTTACAACTTCTTTTTAAATTTTTTTAATTAGATTTCGTCCATCCCACCCACTTCCGTTAAATAATAATGGAAGTGTGCACGTGCTCTGCACCATGTGTTAGTTTGCACATTTTTGTAGGAGAAAATTTATATTTCTGGTCTCATAGGATAGGAGGCCTGACACATTTAGTCTCATTCTTATTTAAAATAAAAATTAAAATTAGTCTCGCAGTATATTTTTTTTGACAATTGTGGTCCCACATTTTCTAAATTTTTTGATACAATCATCTCGGGACACTCTAAAGATGTCAATCGAAAAACACCCCCACACACACTCACTCAAAGGAAAAGGGGTAGAGGACAAGAGGATTCGAACTCAGGACCTCCTTGATACTACTTTCGAACCCCCAGCACTCGGCTCTGAGCCCAGTAGCTTTAAAGTTCATATTTAGCAAGGTTAAATTGAATAATTCTTTGTTTAGACGTCTTTCGATAAAAATCAATGGTCAACATTAAACATATTACATAACAACAGGTTATATCATTTATTTCATTGAATTAAATAAGAATCAATTGCTTAGACTTATCCTAACAACATCTAACGGCTCAAATTTTAATCTAATAGACACACACACAAACACACACACAAACATAATTTTATTTTTCTCTCAGCCGCCACAAATATCATAATACAAAAATAAAGGAAGAGAACACGTGTGAAACCTGTCGCATGGCAATTTTCCTGGCTTCAAACTATTTCCTCGATTTTTTTTTTGGGTAAATTCCATAAACCACCCCTGTGGTTTCGCGAAATGGCTAAAAACCCTCCGGGATTTGAAAATCAGCTAAAAACCCCCTGGGTTTTGAATAGACATGCGCGTCATCCCAACTTGATGGAGTGTGCAGTGAACGCGCCTTTACTGCGTTTTGGCCTTGTTATTTTAACTTTTAGACTTTGACTTTGCTTGTTAATTGTCTTAAATGCCATTGTGTTTGGTATAAGTGTTTGGTGGTGGAAGAGAAACCCTCATTACTGAGTTGTCTCCTTCCAAGGAACCTTTCTGTTCTTTTCTTTGTTGAGGTAAGTCTTTTTTTTTTTGGCAATTTATTTATTCTTCTGGAAGAGAAACGACCAAACGCGCTGAGGTAAGTCTTTTTTTTTCTTCTGTTCTTTTCTTTTTGCAATTGCTGAGGTAAGTCGTTTTTCATTGCAATTTCTCCTTGTTTTTAAAATTTTTTAAAATTTTACAGAATGAATCCCCCAAGAAGCAGCTCTACTTCACGGATTGAAGATGTGAGTTCCCTTGATTTGAGGTTCAGAAACCCAAATTGTTACTGCCAACGACATGCTGCAATTAGGGTAGTCGGTCCAACCAAAGAAACTGTTGGAAAATTATTCACTTGTTGCAAGAACAACAAATGCAGATGGTTTGAAGGGCTTGAACCTCACTCTGTATCTATCATAAGTGGTGATTCATGTGATAATCAGATGCCAGAGTTCGATGAAGTTGAATCAAAGAACCAAAGTGTGCATGGCAAAGCTGAAGAGATGGCACAACTTAGGGAGGAGATGCTCTTGAAATTGCAGAAACTGGAATGTACTCAAAGGATGCTGAAGTCGCTTGTATGTATTGTAATTGTTTTACTTGGTGGTGTATTTCTAAAGTAGGAATTATTTGTACGTGTTTTACTTGTTGTTGTAATTTGTACTTTCAGACCTTTGTAAATGCAATGTAATGAATGGTATTGAAGTTGTGCAATCCAAATTTCTAATATTGAAGCACTTAAATTGTGTCTTAGCACTACAAAAGGATTCTTGCTGAAATGTTTTTGTGCGCAGCACAATACCACCACAAAATATGCCCGAGTATGTGTGCACAACACTACACCACCACAAAATAGATCAAAACATAACTAACTTAAAGATCTATAAAAAGTTCAAACAAAAAGTAATGATTGCTCCTTATTTGACTTATTTGGCTTATAAGAACTTGAAACCTCCATCAACCTGGAAGTAATGGTAGGCCTTGTGTAGTTGGTGTTTCTTTGTGGTTGTGGTCCTCGTGGAGTCGCTGAGGCGGTAATATGTTTCAAGTTTTTTCTTTTGGATAAGGAAATAGGTTGATCCTGCTTCCTTTTCTTTGGAACAGAAGTCTGTTGTCTATGCATAGTAGGAACCTGTAATTAAACACAAAGTTATTAGTTGGAGATTTAAGTAAAGTTACAAAACAAAATGTGAAATATGAAAGCTGAAAATAATTTCACACCTCATTATGTGAGCATTATGTTTGTGGAATTGGAATTTCTGATGTAACTGGTGGCCTAGATTGTCTTGGTATCTAGTATTTCACTAGTAGAAAACAGGGTTATGGCCACGGATTATGGCCAAAATCCGTGGCCAAATAAAAAGGCTACGGATTTGGCCACGGAAAAATTTCATCGCCAAAAGTGGCGTGGCTAAAACTGGCCACGGACGTTGGCTACGGATAAATCCGCGGCCAATAATAAAAAAAAAATAAAATTCTTATTTAGCTTAAATTAAAATTAAAAATTAAAATTAAAATTAAAATTTTAATTTTTTTTATTGTTGGCCATGGATTTATCCGTGGCCATATTTTATATTTTTTAAAATAAATAAAATTTTGGCCACAGATTTAAAAAAATTAAAATTAAAAATAAAAATATTATTAACGTGGCCACGGATAAAGTAAAAAAAATAAAAAAATTTTAATAGGTTGGCCACGGATTTATCCATGGCCATGTTTTGGATTTTTAAATATAAATAAAAACATGGCCACGGATAAATCCGTGGCCAATAATAAAAAAAAATTAAAAACGTTTTTAGATTGGATTTTTCCGTCGCTATATTTACATAAATTTTCAATATTTAATTTGTTATAATATACCCCAAAACCTGCAATTTTTTTTCGAATATTCAAAATACCAAGAAACCTAAATACTAACAAACTGTATATCAATGTAATACTAATAATCCATATAGCATATATATAATTAATAATTAATATTATTCGATAAGTTTAATACATGAAATCATACAAAATAATTAATACAATAATGCATATATAATCGTTTTTAAAGATCAAAAGTCGGAACATCATCGTCTCCATCATCCTCGTCATCGTCGTCATCGTCGCCTTCATTTTCATCCCGAGCAACAGGAGCAGACGAAGTAGAGCCCTTCTTACGCCGCGGAGCTAATCGACGTGTGAGTTTCTTTAGGTTGGCTGCCATTAGGGACACAGTTTTTTGAAGGCCGGAGATCTCTCGACTATGCTTTTCTTCCATCTCGGCCATCTTCTGACTGTGTTTCTCCTCTAACTCGCTCATCTTCTGTGTGAGCTCCTCTGTCTTGGGGTCAACCAAAGTATTTAAGTCAGTCCATGAGCCAGAAGACTCAACTATCACGGTAGAGGGTCCACCGGCAACCCCATACTAACGACCCTTCTTTAGACCGCCGACTGTGTGCTTCCAAATCTAAAACATATATATATTTTTAATAAAGTATATATATATATTTTTTAATACATATATATATATATATATCTAATAAATACACTTTTGAATGTTACCTCCAACTTATCAGGCTGCTGAATAGGTCCGCCCTGTGCATTTTTGGCGGCTCGAGAACAAGCTTCGTCATAATTTGCTCTGAAGCTCTCCTGCAAAAACAACAGACATAATTGTTATAAAAGCATTTTTAAAAATAATAAGTGACGATAAAAATTATTATAAAACTACCAAAGTAGCCCTTGCTCGGTGATCGACATAATGCTCAGTTCCATTATCGGCAAGTGAACAATGGAGGGCCGCAAATGTCTCGTCTACTGAAGGCCGATGTCCATATTTCTCGGCCAGCAATACAAATGAAGTAAAATATAAGGACAGTAATGAGATAAAACTGTAAAAATCAACACTACTTCAATTAAATAAATAAATTACAAGAAAAAGTAATGACTTACCAAATGATCTTGCCACCTTAGATGAGATCTGGCTCCTCCCTTATGGCCAGGGAATCCCCTTCCGTCACATGTCGATGCTCGGTTTGCCCTGTTCTGCTCCCGTATCCTCTGAAACTCTGGGCTGTCCCATATGGCCCGTAAAGCATCCCAAGATTCCTCACCTATCCAATTGGGCCTACGGTTGTCCCTACGAGCTTTAGCCAATCTATTTTTCAAAATTTCCGAACCCTTATGCTCGAAGTTCTTCCAAACTCGGCTCGAATGATCAGGCCGCCAAAAGAATTTTGTCTAACAAAAAAACAAGTAAAAAGAATCATATACGAACAAATTATAATAATAGTTTTCATTTAAGTTAAGTAAATAGACATACCTTAAACTAGGCAAACCACATCTCACGAACATCTAGGGGGATCTTTTTCCAAGTAGGCCACGGTCGCTTGAAACCATTCTCAAGTATCCGCCTGATCTCCTCGACACATTTCTCTTCGACATCAAACCTATTGTACAAGTGAAAAAAATAATATTATACACTGCAATGCACATAAAATACATAGAATATATATCTATTTATTGATAAGAAGCAAACTTATACAAATCAATTCACTTACTCTTTTCCTCGTGGCATTATTAGTCGCTAATGGCCACCCGTATCACCGTTTTGAGACATATCGGTGGATCGACCTTCATTCATCGGCGTTGATGGGGCGGACCCTAAGGCAGGGGATGGAGGATCTAATCTCGAACTACCTACACAGATGTTGAGATTGGTCGGTGGAGGCATATGCCGATTAGACCCTGAGTCCGATACTTTGTCCTTGCCTTTTTTCGATCTCCCGGCCATCTGTTTCAAAGCTTAATAAATTGTTAACAAACTGCACAACAATAGATCACATATCAATTATGAATAAATACAAAATAATAATTCATAATATCAACTATATAATTACATTTCACAGAAGAATTCATGACAATGAATCGAAACCATCAACTACATGAAACATTAAAATAAAAATCCTATTCATCGTCTTCATTCTCTTCATCTTCATCTTCATCATCATCGTCGTATTCAATCTCATCATCTCATTCGTCGTCATCATCATCAAGTTCCTCATCAAATTCATCCTCCTCGTCATCGTCACACTCGTTCGCTTCCTCTCGTATCCCATCATCTTCGGTTCATTATGAAATGCATTACTGTCAAAAATCACCTCTTCTAGTGGACCATCAACATCTACCAAAACACCCGTAGGTTCATTATTGAGCACAGAATTCACAACGGGTGAAGATTCTTGCAACAAATCATCAGTAGCAATTTGTCGATTGGCTACTCTACTTTGTGGTCTGGTTTTAATTACAAAACGCCAATTCAATTTATCCCTCCTTGTGCCGGGATACGGTACATAATATACTTGAGATGCATGTTGTGCAATGATGAATGGATCGTCTTTTGGGTATCTCTCATTAACTTTGATCTCTACAATGCCATATTGCGGGTGTATCTTCATACCCCTCTTAGAAACAGAGTCGAACCAATGACATTTGAATAAGACAACCTTCTTTTCAGGTATACCGGGATATTCTAACTGAATCACTTCTTTAAGTATGCCATAGAAATCTGTAGTCCCATCGCCCCGAACATAAACACCAGCATTGTAAGTGTTCATACGTTGTTTGTTCTCATCTATATGAAAGGCATATCCATTCACAGTGTACCTTTGCCATGTCTTAACCTTACGATTTGGTCCCCACACAAAATCACGTAAATTTTGATTAGCGATATTATTTGTGGGATCATGAACCTACACAAATAATTACACTGTCATAATATTTATAGCAAACCAGTATATATACATTTTTTAAAAACAGTACTTACATATTGTTCAAACCATTCTACAAAATTTGTCTCGACCGACTCCTCAACTTCTTGGTCAGTTAAATTTGGCCAATGGTAGCGAACTGACAACCTATACATTCTATATATTGAAATAGATTTTTTAAGAGTTAGAATTTAATAAAAATATTAACAAGTTAATCGGGACGTTTTTTAAATACTTACTCGATGATAGGTACGACCTCGTCGCATTTAATAAGAACGTGTAATGCGGACTTTCTCAACTCATCATCAGTCAAAAATCGCTGGACGCATTTACCACCGGGCTTACCAGCTTGATTGCAGACTGACAATGTGTAGGGTATCTCTTCAACACTTCCATCATTCTCATTACGCCTAACTCTTGTACTCCTCGACTGAATGTGGCCTTCAAAATAATACGATGTAAAGTATGATGATTCTTGATTTAAGTACGCCTCACATATTGAGCCCTCCACCCTTGCATGATTTTTCACCATACCTTTCAAATCATGTAGGAACCTGTAATCGTATTTTGTACGATTAAGTTACAAATTCATTTGGGATCTCAAAAATTTAAATTGAGGTTGGCAAATCTTTAAATAAAAAATATACCTCTCGAATGGATACATCCACCTATATTGAACAGGTCCACCCGTTGCCGCTTCAAAAGTCAAGTTTATCGCCAAGTGTTCCATGGAATCAAAAAATGCTGGAGGAAAAATGCGTTCCAATTTGCATAAAATCGAAGGAATATTCCTATTCAATTGCGACAAACTTTCCTCGCGAAGCTCTGTGCAACACAAATCTCTGAAGAACTGACTTATTTCAGTTAGGGGCTTCCAAACATTTTGTGGGAGTGCGCTAAATGCTATTGGAAGTAAACGTTGCATGAACACATGACAATCATGACTCTTCATACCGTACAACTTGAGCCTTGAATGATCAACACACGCTCCCAAATTTGATGCATAACCATCAGGCATCTTTAAAGCTTGAACAAATGTGCATAAATCGCGTTTTTGTTCGATGGTCAAGGTGTAACTAGCTTTTGGTTTTAGCACCTTACCATTAACCATCATTTGTAAATGCAACTCAGGCCGCCTGCAATACTCAACTAAATCCAATTTTGCCTTCTCATTATCCTTTGTCTTGTCTTTAACATCCATGACAGTGTTGAGTATGTTGTCAAAAATTTTTTTTCAATGTGCATGACATCCAAATTATGGTGAATCACATTGTCTTTCCAATACGGCAACTCCCAAAAAATGCTTTGTTTGGTCCAATGATGACGTACGCCATATCCTTGCAATTTTGGATGCTTAACTGGCACATCGGTAACTTTCGGCAATCCACGCACTTCTTCCCACGTCTGATCGCCTGTCATTACTGTGGGAGGGTCTGATCGTTCACGGCGTCCTTTGAAAAATGCATCTTTGTTTTGCCTAAATGGGTGATTGTCAGGCAAAAACTGACGATGACAATCGAACCAAGAAATCTTCCCACCATTTTTTAGTCTGAATGCCTTTGTTTGCAGCTTACGTATAGGACAAGCCAATCGACCCGATGTCATCCATCCGGACAACATCCCATAAGCGGGAAAGTCATTGATAGTCCACATCAATGCGGCCCGTAACTGAAAATTCTGACTTTTGGAAATGTCATACGTTTCAACTCCCTCTAACCACAGAATTTTCAGCTCCTCGATTAGAGGTTGCAAGTACACATCAATCCTTTCTTTTGGGTTACGTGGCCCCGGAATCAAGCATGTCAAAAATATATATGGTGTAGTCATACACAATTCTGGCGGCAAGTTTTATGGAGTAACAATCACAGGCCAACATGAGTATTGCATCGACGAAGTATGATTAAATGGATTAAATCCATCGGCACATAATCCTAGCCTAATGTTTCGTGGTTCATCAGCAAATTCAGAATGTTTTTCATTGAAAAGTTTCCACGCTAGACCATCAGATGGATGACAAATAACATCAGGCTCTCCTCTGTGCTCATGATGCCACCTCATTGATCAGCTGATTTTGAAGAAGCATACAACCTTTTCAATCTTGGAATAAGAGGCATGTAGTGCATCCTTTTATAAGGAACACGATTCCTACTACCACTTTTAGATGGTTTAAATCTTGGATGACTACAAAACTTACATTCCTCTAAACAGTTATCTTCATTGTAATACAACATACACCCCTCGATGCAACAATCAATCTTCACCGATATTAAACCTAACTTTTTAACTATTTTTTTTGCTTCGTAATAGTTGTTAGGAACATGATTATCCGACGGATTAGACGACTTCACAAGTTCTGCCATTCGATCAAAACAACCTTGAGATAAATTGTAGTCGGATTTTAATGACATCATTTGAAGAGCCATTGATAACTCCGTCTGATTGTCACAACCTGGCCACAAATGGTCGATTCGCAGCCTGTAATATGTCACAAAACTGTTGGGCTTGCACATTAGGATATTGATCATTGTTTCGCGGCATCTCAGTATCGTGACCACCTTCGACATTCAAATCGGGTCGATAATGATGGTGTGATGCATTCACACCTATTGCATCATATACCAAATTCTCGTAATTATTGAGTCCATACGAAAAGTTAGCCTGATTCGAAGGACTAGCACCACCGACATCCAGATGTTGAGATTCTGGAGCTAACTCGCCATGTGAAGTCCAATACCAATACTCAGGTTGAAACCCAAATTTCATCAAATCGCAACGCACATTACTAGTATCCTTATACTTTCTATTTGTACACTTTGAACATGGACACCTAATGAGGCCTTTATCAGCTGTATACTGCGGTTGTGTAGTTGCAAATTGAATAAACTGATTAAGGTCATTCATAAATTGTTTGGTGTAATTTTTCCGATCAATTGCTAACCTATTATACATCCAACATCGAATTTCACGTATATCCATATTCTGTAAACAAAGAACGAAGGTAAGTTAACATCACTGTTAGACTTCACATCTCAACAGATTATGTTAGTCAATTAATATTTGTTCAGCATGCTTCATTAATCCACAACACATAACCACTTATCTTTCATTAATTTATTCCAAACATTGTTCGACATTCTTCCTATCAAACACATTTTTTCACTATTTAACCCTACAAAAACAACAAAATTCAACCCAAAATAAATTTTTCATCACAATCCAAACACACGCATTCATAACAATCTATAATCCAATCTAACGTATTCAAAACAATCCATAGCCCAAATTCGTTCAAAACAATCCCTAATCCCAACCTATTCACAATAATCAATTGAATAAACTTATTCATAACAATCCAAACAAACATATTCAAGACAATCCATAATCCCAAATACGTTCAAAACAATCCATAATCCCAACCTATTCACAACAATCAATTGAATTAACTTATTCATAACAAAGAATAATCCAAACAAACTTCGGCATAACAAAGAATAATCCAAACAAACTTCGACATAACAATTTATAATCCAAATAACTTTGTTCATAACAATTCATAAATCAAATCATAATAATTCATACCTTGCTTAACCTTGACCACCTCAAATTACGTCTATGATATCAACCTACAAATAATCCCACAACAACAAAACAACAAATAAAATTAAAATTACAACTCAACGAAAAAAAAAATTACAAGCCAAAAATAACAAACGTGTGGGGCGAGGGGCTGCTGGGGGTGGGGTGGGGGGGCTGCCGGGGGTGGAGGGAGGGGCTGCCGGGGGTGGGGAGAGGGGCTGCTGGCGGGAAGGGGGGGGGGGAAGGGGGATCGCGCGCCGGCCTGGGAAGGGGGGACCGCGACTAAGGGGGGGAAGGGGGGACCGCGACTGGGGGGGGTGGAGGGGGGACCGCGACCGGGGGTAGGGGGAGGGGGCGCGACGGCAAGGGAGGTGGGGACGCCGCCGTCGATGGCCGTGGGGGGGGGGAGCAGGGGGCGGCGGCGCCGAGGGGGGGTGAAGGATTAGGTTACCTTGTGGTGGGGTGGGGGGGGGGGGAAGCATGAGAATAGATCTGAAAATGTTGAAAAAAATGGCTAAGTGTTGGATATATATGAACACTTAGCCACGGATATTTTACAATTGGCCACGGATTTATCCGTGGCCATTTAAAATTTATAAAAAATTTTTTATTATTGGTCACGGATAAATCCGTGACCCACTTAAAATTTAAAAAAAAAAAAAAATTTCATTATTGGCCACGGATTTATCCGTGGCCACTACCCGTTTGTTTAAAAAAAAAATTAATTTTATTTCTTGGTCATGGATAAATCCGTGGCCACCCTACAAAAAAAAAAGAAAAATAAATTTATTTATTGGCCGCAGATAAATCCGTGGCTATGTCCCACTTTTTTTAAAAAAATTTTATATTTATTAAATGGCCACGGATTTATCCGTGGCCAAGAGTCAAAACTCAGAGTTGACTTTTTTCGAATCGTGCGTTTTCGTTAATTAGGTTAGACGGAACCGTACGGTTGGCGCAATGCAACTTCAACACTAATCAATCTGCTCTAAAGTCCATTTTTTTGATGATTCCTACGCAAGTTAATTGACGTTAGCGCACATTGACACCGGAGTACGAAGTCATTCGTATATATCACTGAAAGAGAAAAACGTGTTCTCGTTGATCAAACTGCAAGTTTGAACGCATAAGAAGGGAAAACATAAGAACCGTGGCGAAAATGTGATGACTTTGAAATGAATTAAACCTTTTAATGCCCCGTAATGTCGGGCCGCTCGATTTAAGCAAGCCACTTAAAATTTAAAAAAAAAAACAATTTTTTTCATTACTGGCCACGGAACTATCCTTTTTTTATAAAAAAAATTAATTTTATTTCTTGGCCATGGATTTATCCGTGGCCACCATGCAAAAAAAAAAAAGAAAAGTAAATTTATTTATTGGCCATGAATAAATCCGTTGCCACCCTGCAAAAAAAAAAAAAAAGAAAATAAATTTGTTTATTGGCCACGGATAAATCCGTGGCTATGTCCCACTTTTTTTTAAAAAAATTTAAATATATTAAATGGCCACGGATTTATCCTTGGCCAAGAGTCAAAACTCAGAGTTGACTTTATCTTGAATCGTGCGTTTTCGTTAATTAGGTTAGACGGAACCGTACGATTGACTCAATACAACTTCAACACTAATCAATCTGCTCCAAAGTCCATTTTTTTGATGATTCCTACGCAAGTTAATTAACGTTAGCGCACATTGACACCGGAGTACGAAGTCATTCGTATATATCACTGAAAGAGAAAAACGTATTCTCGTTAATCAAACTGCAAGTTTCAACTCATAAGAAGGGAAAACATAAGAACCGTGACGAAAATGTGATGATTTTGAAATGGATCAAACGTTTTAATGCACCGTAATGTCGGGCCGCTCGATTTAAGCGAGCCACTTAAAATTTAAAAAAAAAAAAAAATTTAATTGCCGGCCACGGATTTATCCGTGGCCACTACCCGTTTTTTTTAAAAAAAATTAATTTTATTTCTTGGCCACGGATTTATCCGTGGCCACCCTGCAAAAAAAAAAGAAAAGTAAATTTATTTATTGGCCGCGGATAAATCCGTTGCTATGTCCCACTTTTTTAAAAAAAAAATTAAATTTATTAAATGGCCACGGATTTATCCTTGGCCAAGAGTCAAAACTCAGAGTTGACTTTTTTCGAATCGTGCGTTTTCGTTAATTAGGTTAGACGGAACCGTACGATTGGCGCAATACAACTTCAACACTAATCAATCCGCTCTAAAGTCCATTTTTTTGATGATTCCTACGCAAGTTAATTGACGTTAGCGCACATTGACACCGGAGTATGAAGTCATTCGTATATATCACTGAAACAGAAAAATGTGTTCTCGTTGATCAAACTGCAAGTTTAACGCATAAGAAGGGAAAACATAAAAACCGTGACGAAAATGTGATGATTTTGAAATGGATCAAACATTTTAATGCCCCGTAATGTCGGGCCGCTCGATTTAAGCGAGCCACTTAAAATTAAAAAAAAAAAAAATTCATTACTGGCCACGGATTTATCCATGGCCACTACCCGTTTTTTTTAAAAAAAATTAATTTTATTTCTTGGCCACGAATAAATCCGTGGCCACCCTGCAAAAAAAAAAAGAAAAATAAATTTATTTATTGGCCACGGATAAATCCGTGGCCATGTCCCACTTTTTTTAAAAAAAATTTAAATTTATTAAATGGCCACGGATTTATCCGTGGCCAAGAGTCAAAACTCAGAGTTGACTTTTTTCGAATCGTGCGTTTTCGTTAATTAGGTTAGACGGAACCGTACGATTGGCGCAATACAACTTCAACACTAATCAATCCGCTCTAAAGTCCATTTTTTTGATGATTCCTACGCAAGTTAATTGACGTTAGCGCACATTGACACCGGAGTATGAAGTCATTCGTATATATCACTGAAACAGAAAAATGTGTTCTCGTTGATCAAACTGCAAGTTTAACGCATAAGAAGGGAAAACATAAAAACCGTGACGAAAATGTGATGATTTTGAAATGGATCAAACATTTTAATGCCCCGTAATGTCGGGCCGCTCGATTTAAGCGAGCCACTTAAAATTAAAAAAAAAAAAAAAATTCATTACTGGCCACGGATTTATCCATGGCCACTACCCGTTTTTTTTAAAAAAAATTAATTTTATTTCTTGGCCACGAATAAATCCGTGGCCACCCTGCAAAAAAAAAAAGAAAAATAAATTTATTTATTGGCCACGGATAAATCCGTGGCCATGTCCCACTTTTTTTAAAAAAAATTTAAATTTATTAAATGGCCACGGATTTATCCGTGGCCAAGAGTCAAAACTCAGAGTTGACTTTTTTCGAATCGTGCGTTTTCGTTAATTAGGTTAGACGGAACCGTACGGTTGGCGCAATACAACTTCAACACTAATCAATCCGCTATAAAGTCCATTTTTTTGATGATTCCTACGCAAGTTAATTGACGTTAGCGCACATTGACACCGGAGTACGAAGTCATTCGTATATATCACTGAAAGAGAAATACGTGTTCTCGTTGTTCAAACTGGAAGTTTCAACGCATAAGAAGGGAAAACATAAGAACCGTGACGAAAATATGATGATTTTGAAATGGATCAAACGTTTTAATGCACCGTAATGTCGGGCCGCTAGATTTAAGCGAGCCACTTAAAATTTAAAAATAAAAATAAAAATTTCATTACCGGCCACGGATTTATCCGTGGCCATTACCCGTTTTTTTAAAAAAATTTTAATTTTGTTGTTTAGAGAAGAATTATGGTTATGACCTCTGTACAGAAGCTCCCTTTTTTACATTAAAAATAATCTGTTCTTTTACAAATAGAACCCTGCTTTTCTAGAAATAACATAAATACTAAATATAACTCAACACTCCCCCTCAAGATGGGCGATAGATATCAATCATCCCCATCTTGTCACAAGAACTTTCAAACTGCTTAGAACCTAAACCCTTGGTTAGATAATCGACCAACTGTTCTTCTGATTTTACATA
Organism: Petrea volubilis; assembly: GCA_026212405.1. Lineage (NCBI taxonomy): Eukaryota > Viridiplantae > Streptophyta > Magnoliopsida > Lamiales > Verbenaceae > Petrea > Petrea volubilis. The sequence goes on from CM047878.1 coordinate 10,960,165, forward strand.
GCTCAAAGTCAGCACTCCATCATTCAATTTTTCCTTGATGAAGAAACGATCAATCTCCACATGTTTAGTGCGATCATGCTGAACAGGATTGTTTGCAATATTGATTGCTGACTTGTTGTCACACCGAAGTTGTAAAGACTCTCCTCGAAACACGCGCAGCTCTGATAGGAGATTTTTCACCCACATCAACTCACACAGACTGAGTGCCATAGCCCTGTACTCAGCCTCAGCTGTAGATTTTGCCACCACATCTTGCTTCTTGCTCCGCCAAGCCACAAGATTGCCTCCAACAAACACACAATATCCTGTGGTGGATCTGCGATAATCCAAACAACCTGCCCAATCAGCATCACTATAGCCTTCAACTCTCAGATGCCCATGACTCCTGAGCCACAGTCCTTTTCCGGGACTTCCCTTGATATATCTGAGAATTCTGTGAACGGCATCCATATGTTGTTCTCTAGGGTCATGCATTACCTACTCACCACACTCACTGCATATGCAATATCAGGTCTCGTGTGGCATAGATAAATGAGCCGACCAACTAGTCTTTGGTACTGTTCCTTATCCACCTAGTCACCTCCTTCAGCACACATCTTCTGATTCGGCTCGATAGGAGTAGGGGCAACCCTGCAGCCCAGCATCCCTGTCTCTGAAAGAAGGTCCAATGCATATTTTCGCTGAGAAAGCACTATGCCCGTCCTTGACCTAGCAATTTCAATCCCAAGAAAATACTTCAGTTGTCCCAAATCCTTGACCTCGAATTCTTTAGCAAGATTTCCTTTTAATCGCATGATTTCCTCAGTATCGTCTCCAGTAATCACAATATCATCAACATAAACAGCCAGGATGGTGATACGACCTTTCAAGTGCCTGTAGAATACAGTATGATCTCCATTGCACTGCTTGTATCCCATGCCACAGACTGCAAGTCTGAACCTATCAAACCATGCTCTCGGAGACTGCTTCAGCCCATACAATGACTTCTTGAGCTTGCATACCTTCCCAGCTGATTGTGGAGTAGCAAATCCAGGTGGAATCTCCATGTACACCTCTTCTTGGAGATCTCCATGCAAGAAAGCATTCTTGACATCCAACTGGTGTAGTGGCCAATTGAAGTTGGCAGCACACGGCACCAACATCCTCACAGTGTTCATTTTTGCAACTGGAGCAAATGTCTCATCATAGTCGATACCATAAGTCTGACTGTATCCTTTTGCAACCAGTCGGGCCTTGTACCTATCAACCTTGCCTTCTGGAGTTTGCTTAACAGTGTACACCCATTTGCATCCGACAGCACGCTTTCCAGCTGGTAGAGGTACCAACTCCCATGTCTCATTCTTCTACAACGCCTGAAGTTCTTCCCGCATGGCACTGAACCATCTGGGATCTTGCTTAGCTACCTGCCATGTGTTAGGTACAGGCACAGAGTCTAAAGATGCAAGGAAGGACCTATATGCAGGTGGAACAGATGCATATGAAATGTAATTTGCAATATCATTTCCCCAACTACCATAACCATACTTAACAGGAGGTTTCCCAGCATTAACCCTAGATGTTCTACGAAGTGGAATTTGAGGAGAATTGGTTCTGAGGAAGGACTTAGGGAGGAGTTACTTGGGACATTGGCATTCAAGGGAACTGGCGATGCTATAGCAGGCGACTCATGCTGCTCATGCTGCTCTGGCTGCTTTGGTATCCTTTTATACACTATTAGCTCCCCCTGTTTCTTGTTTTCACCACTCAGATTGCTATCACCACTCGGTCCCGACAAAGGACATGGAAAGTCACCAATTATAATTCCATTCACATTCTCCCCCTCTCTACCAGCACTAGTAGAGTCATTCTCGAATAACGAACCCAACTCTGTCTTTTCTCTATAGTATGGTTCAGATTCTCGAAAAGTCATATCCATACTAACAAAGACCCTTCTTTCAGTAGGACACCAACACCTGTATCCTTTCTGACTTGAGGAGTAACCTACAAAGATGCATTTAACCGCCCGCGGATCTAGCTTCCCCACTGTCAATCTGTGGTCCCTCACATAGCACACACATCCGAACACTCTGGGTGGAGCAACAAAATCATTAGAGCCAAATAGCATCTCACGTGGTGTCTTCATCCCCAACACTCTTGATGGCATCCTGTTGATTAGATAAGTCGCTGTCATAACCGCCTCACTCCACAGAAACTTCGGTACGTTCATTATCAACATTAATGAACGTGTCACTTCTAGTAGATGCCTGTTCTTGCGCTCGGCGACTCCATTTTGGGCTGGAGTATTTGGACAAGTAGTTTGATGGAGAATCCCTTGCTCTGACACAAAAGTAGCGAACTCTTTGTTGACATACTCAGTTCCATTATCTGATCGCAGGACCTTCACCTGTACTCCAAATTGAGTTTTCACACAAGCTGAGAAATCTTTAAAGCATTTGAGTACTTCAGATTTCTGTTTCATCATGTATATCCAAGTCATACGCGAGTAACAATCAATGAAGGTGACAAACCATCTAAATCCACTAACAGAAGCAGTAGGACATGGTCCCCAAACATCAGAATGAACAAGTGCAAAAGGCTCCAAACTTCTTAAACCAATCATTTTATAACTAGAGCGAGTATGTTTTCCAAGTTCACAAGCATTACAAAATAATTTATCCTTGTCTACTTTATTCATCAAATTAGGTTCCAATTTATTTAAACTCTGAAAAGATAAATGTCCCAATCTATTATGGTGCAGCATGGCCTCCGCTTCTGTTCTTTTACCAATAGCAGCAACGAGCATAGCAGCCTCCTTATCCAAATACCAAAGTCCATCACGCCTGTTGCCAGTCCCAAGCCTCCTCCCCGTTTCCTTTTCTTGAATGAAACATGTATTTTGATCAAAAAGAACGGTGCAATTCAATTGATCAATTAGTGAGCTAACAGAGAGTAAATTAACAGGAAAAGAAGGAACATGCAACACTGATGGCAGGGTAATAGATGAATTACAATAGACTGAACCAATACCCTTGATAGGTTGGGATGTACCATCAGCTGTTTGGACTGTATCTGGTTGTATTTGTTGACTAGGACAATATTCTACAAATTCATTGGATAATCCTGTTATATGACTAGATGCACCAGAATCTATGATCCAATCAACATGAGATTTAGTGGATGCAAAAGCCTGTGCCTGAATACCTTTAGTCACATGTGCATAATAAGCAACATTACCGAAGTAGGCATTGTCCTCAAACTCATCCGAGACCTTTTCCTTGCCTTTAGAGTTCTCAACTTGAGACTTGAACCGTCGCAGTTCTTCTAGCTCTGTCAGTTCAGCTCCAGTCATCTCTGTCGCGGCTTGGGGCTCCTCTGTCGCAGCAAAATGAGCAACACCTCGACCTCCACGTCCTCGGGTTCCTCGCCCCCTATATCCATTTCCACGTCCGCGACCACCATATCCACCTCTCTGTCCTCCACCTCCTCGGCCACCACCAGATTTGCAAGGCGCAGGACAATGGAAACTGAGATGTCCTTTCTGTCCGCAGTTGAAAAAGTCCCTGTCATCTCTGATTTGGGCTCCAGGAACTCCCATAGCCGAGCGAACAATAGGTGAGGTTTCAGATGCCATCACCTTTTGTCTGACCTCCTCTTCCTCCATCGAAGCGATAACCTCATTCAATGATGGGAGAGACGGCAAATGACATATTGCTGCCCTTCTTGCCTCAAACTTTGAATTCAGACCTTTCAGGAAGCGAGCCACACGCCTCCGTTCAAGATATTGCATTCCACAGAGGACATCTGTTGGGTCTTTCAGTGACAAAGGATCATAGTGATCTAAATCTGCCCACAAACGGCGTAACTCTGCTGCATACTCGAGCACTGATTTCTCCACCTGGACAGTAGCATCAATTCTGTCCTCCATGTCGAGCATCATCATCACACTCCCAGCTCCAGAGTAAAGATGTAGGAATGACTGATCCACGGTAGGACTATACCCCAATTGAGCTTCCTGTGATAAGACATGTAATATTTTAATACTATATAACACAATAATCACCCGTAAATCATTATTTTGAAGTACTTATGAAATACATATACTAACCAGCTCGTCATTATAAGTTAGGTGAGATTTGGAACCACCTTTGTGGCCGGTTATTCCCCTTCCACAAGAATCGGATGCCCGATTAGCTTTGTTCACTGCGCTCTTTTTAATAAAACTGGGCGACCCCCATTTTGCTTGCAGCTCTTGCCAAGCGTCCTCTCCGATCCACTCCGGCCTCTTATTATTACGACGAGCCTTGTTAAGCCTATTCTTCAGGAGCTCTGATCCCTTATGCTCAAAAGTTTTCCAAATAGCGTCATGTTGGTCAGGTCGCCAACAATATACCCTCTACACAATGAAAAAACAGAAAACTTACAAAATTACGAATGAAAAAAACGTAAAAGAAAATTTGTATATGCATCAAGACTTACTTGGAATTCGCCGAACCACATGTGTCTAGTTTGTATAGGGATCTCCTTCCACCTCTCCCACGGCTCTGTATACCCGTTTGTGAAAATACGGGCGATCGTCCTCACGGTCTCCAAAGCAAGATTGAACCTAATAAATATAACTGTTATTTAAACAACAATCAAAAAGTGAATAATTATAACTTAAAGGCAATACAAACGCAAACTTAATCATGTCCCCGTGGATAAATAACCATCTTTCCATCAATTCTGTTGTTACCGGAAGTCTCCGTCGGCATATCATCAGTAATAGGCTCATCATCGCTAGGGATTGGTGTCTGATGATGAGAGTCGTCATACGGCTCGTCTCGAATGTGAAGGCCCGTCGTAGGGGGCATGTGGAGGCCACGGCGGTTGGAACCTCCTCCACTACTAGTGACCTTGTCCTTTCCCTTTCTAGAACCTGTCATCTGCATTCATAATAAAAACATCAAACAGCACAAACCTGTTATATTTATATTAAAAAATTCATAGCAAAAATATCACTTAACATGAGTCTTTTCACATTACATTAAATATTTCAATCAGCCACTAAACAACAATCATAGCAATCACATATATATATATATATATATGTTTATAGCAAAGAAAAATCAAACCAAACAAAATATTCATTCATAGTAAATTTTACTCATCATCATCTTCGTCTTCTTCATCTTCATTTTCTTCACCTCCGTCTTCGTCTTCGTCTTCAGCATCATCGTCATACTAAGGCATATTTTCATCACCATCCTCCTCATCTTCTTCAAACTCAGAGTTTAATTCTTCTGCCTCGACACTTTGACCCAATTCATCAACTAATATATGATCATTAGCCATGTGCTCAGTGTATAATTGATTGACCTCTTCAACAGCACCCGTAGAATCAGCAAGATTACCCGTCGGTTCATTATCGATGACACCATTCATGCAGCCAGATGACTCTTGCAATGGGTCATCAGTATTATCTTGGCTCACAACTCGACTCCGTGGTCTTGTTTTGATAACAAATCGCCACTGCGATTTATCTCTTCTAGTACCGGGGTGAGGGACGTAATACACTTGAGATGCATGTTGCGCAAGGATGAAGGGATCATCTTTCGGGTATCTCTCATTTATTTTTACTTCAACAATATCATACTGGGGGTGTACCTTTATACCCTATTCGATACCGAATCAAACCAAATACATTTGAACATCACAACCTCTTTTTGAGGCTCACCAGGAAACTCTAATTTGATAACTTCCTTGAGCATACCATAAAAGTTTGTACCCCCATCACTTATTACACAAACGCCAGAATTTGAGGTCTTCATATGTGGGGTCATATCTTCTGTATGAAACATATATCCATTACAGTAGAACCTATTGAAGGTCTTGACCTTCTTCATTGGACCCCAAGCCAAATCAAGCAAATACTGATTTTCAACATTATTTTTTGGATTATGCGCCTACATATACGAATATTTTCAATCAATATATGATATGAAAGATTTTTTTTTTAAACCACACAGTGTGTGAGACGCAAATATGGCTAAGTATTTATTATGTATAATGAATTACTCACATAGAGTTTAAACCATTCAGCAAAATTATTCTCGACGGATTCCTCAATCTCTTGCTCAGTTAGGTGTGGCCAATTGTATCGAACGGCTGATCTATACATCCTACAAAGTATTGAAAATTTGTCAGAGTCATCTTAACAAATTATATATAAATTGTTAAAGATAACACTTACTCAAGTATGGGGACAACTTCTTCACAATTGATGAGTACATGTAATGCAGCTTTGCTCCACTCATCATCAGTCAAATAACGTTCCTTGCATTTTCTTCCTGACTTACCAGCTCGTTTGAATACAGACAAAGTATAATGTCGCTCATCATCAGAACAGACGTCGTCCTCATTACGACGAGGTATTGTACTTTTGGTGTGGATGTGACTTTCAAAATAATAAGATGAAAAATACGACAACTCTTGGTTTAAGTATGCCTCACATATTGATCCTTCAACTTTTGCTCTGTTCTTCACCATTCCCTTTAAGTTATATAAGTACCTACAAATGTAAGTTGTTTTAAGTTTTTATAATTGATAGTTTCCATTATTTCTTTTAATACATGAAATTTAAAATTCTTAATTATTTAAACTACCTCTCGAAAGGATACATCCACCGGTATTGCACTGGACCACACATCGCAGCTTCAAACGGCAAATGTACAGTCAAGTGCTCCATTGAGTCAAAAAATCCAGGCGGAAAAATGCGTTCCAATTTGCATAAAATAATAGGAATGTTACTATCCAATTGTAATAGATTTGCCGCACTTAACTCTGTTGAGCACATTTCTTTAAAAAATTGACTTATTTCCGTTAAAGGCTTCCAAACATTAGGTGCGAGTGCATTTAGCGCCATTGGGAGCAAACGTTGCATAAAGACGTGATAGTCATGGCTCTTCATACCAATCAGGTTTGTTCCAGATTGATCAACACAGTTTCCCAAGTTCGATGCATACCCATCAGGCATCTTCAAACATTTAATCCAATCACATATTCGCGGCGTTGTTCAATGGTTAAAGTGAAAGTGGCCTGTGGCTTCAACACTTTACCGTTTGGAAGATACTGTAGATGTAATTCTGGACGCTTGCAATACTCCAACAGGTCAAGTCTAGCCTTCTCGTTATCTTTTGTTTTGTTTTTTACATCCACGACAGTATTTATTATGTTGTCAAAATTTTTTTTCTCAATGTGCATTACATCCAAATTGTGGCGGACAATATTATCCTTCCAATAGGGCAACTCCCAAAATATGCATTGTTTGGTCCAATTGTGGTCCACACCGTAACCTGAAATTTTAGAGTGCTTGATGGGCAAATCGGTTACTTTGGGCAAGTGCTGCACGACATCCCAAGTTGTATCACCCGTCATTCGAGAGGGAGCCGCAGATCGATCTCGTCTTCCTTTCAAAAAGGCATCTTTATTATGCCTAAAATGATGAGTCTCTGGCAAAAATCTTCTGTGGCAATCAAACCACGTTATTTTTCCACCATGCTTCAATCTAAAAGATTTTGTATGGTGTATACATATTGGACATGCCAGTCTCCCGCACGTCATCCACCCCGACAACATTCCATATGCAGGAAAGTCATTAATTGTCCACATAAGGGCAGCTCTTAAACGAAAAGTTTGTCTACTCGACACATCGAACGTTTCAACCCCGTCTGACCACAACTCTTTCAACTCGTCAATTAAAGGTTGCAAATACACATCAATTCTGTCCTTTGGATTGCGCGGCCCAGGAATCAAACATGTCAAAAACATATATGGGGCAGTCATGCATAGTTCGGGAGGTAAATTATAGGGGGTAATAATAACCGGCCAACAAGAATATGATTTCGAAGTTTGGTTGAAAGGATTAAATCTATCAGCGCACAGTCCAAGTCTAATATTTCGCGGTTCAGCGGCAAAGTTTGGGTGTTTCTCATTGAAATGCTTCCATGCTATGCCATCCGATGGATGGCATAACGTATCAGACTTTGCTACATGCTCATGGTGCCACCTCATTTGGTCGGCTGATTTTTTCGAGGCATACAACCTTTTCAAACGTGGGATTAGTGGCAAGTAGTGCATTCTTTTGTAAGGAACACGTCTATTGTTCCCCGTACGAGATGGTTTAAACCTAGGATGCTGACATAATGCACATTCATCCAAGTGAGTATGTTCTTTATAAAACAGCACACACCCTTGCACGCAGCAATCAATTTTCAGAGATATCAGTCCCAATTTTCTCGTTAATTTTTTGGCTTCATAATAATTGTTGGGAACATGATTGTCTATCGGATTTGATGTTTTTATAAGATCAGCCATTCTATCGAAGCATCCATGTGGCATATTATAATCTGATTTCAATGACATCATTTGAAGAGTCAGTGATAATTCCGTGTGTGACTCACATCCTGACCATAACGGACGGTTTGCTGCCTCCAACAAATCATAAAATTGTTGAGCTTCGTTATTATGAGGTTGTTCAATAATATGACTCATTCCAGCAGCATTTCGTTCAGAATTTTCATGACCACAAGTCTGTCCCATAGCATCATAGACCATATTTTCGTAATTTCTTAACCCTTCTGTGATATTGGCATGATTGTAAGAACTTGGACCGACACCATCAATATTCCAATTTTCTAGAGCAATCTCCCCATGTGCAGTCCAATACCAATAATTTGGTTGAAATCCATACTTTAAAAGATCATATTTTACATTGTTAGCACTCTTGTATTTTCCATTTTCACATATAAAACACGGACGCCTAATACAATCGTTGTCAAGTTTGTATTGTGGTTGTGATGTTGCAAACTCAATAAACTGACCCAAACCCAATAAAAATTCATTCGTAAGATCTGTTCGATCGGGCAATAACCGATTGTACATCCAACTTCGACTCACACGTATATTATCCATTTTCTGTAACAAATATAATTATGTCATTTAGTCACTACTGAACAATCACATTTAAACTTTGCCAACAAACATATATGTAAAGACAATATCAATAACACACCGTAAAAATACACATCTCATATTTCAAATCATATTTAACGAACAAAACAAACGTAATCGTCAAAGCATAATTCAAAATATTCTCATCAAACCGTATTCATCAAAGCATATCTACAAACAACATAGAATCCTCACAACATATCTCATCAAATCATATTTATAAACTTACATATCTTATCAAAGCCTATCTCATCACAACATGCATCTCATCAAAACATATCCCTAAATGTATATCCTACCGTACAAACATGCATTTCATATTCGTAATCAAATTTTACGAACAAAACAAACAAATATTACACTTCTCATTCACCAATACCAAATGTTTCCAAAATAAAATATATCTCAATTAATACATACACACATATACATTTTCAAATACATATATATCTCAATTAATACATACACACATATACATTTTCCAATACATATATATCTCAAAATAAATTTTGGGTAACTTAAATCATACCTTCAATTTTGGAACACCAAACTTGTGAATATTTAAAAACCTAACAATAATTACCAAAAAAATCAAAACAAACAAACAAATATTAGATTTAATTCAAATTAAAATACAAAAAAATACAAAAAAATAATAATGAGGGGGGGCGGGTATGGGGCTGGAAAGGGGGGGGCTGGAAGAGGGGGGGCTGGGCGGGTTGGGGAGGGGGGAGGCGGGGCTGGGCGGGTTGGGGCTGGAAGGGGGGGGGGCACGCGGGCGGGGCTGGAAGAGGGGGGGCTGGGCGGGTTGGGGAGGGGGGAGGGCGGCGGGCGGCGGTGTGGGCGACGGTGGGGGGCGCGCGGGTTGGGGAGGGGGGAGGGAGGCGCGGCGGTCGCTGGCGATAGGCGCCGCCGCGCTAGGCGAGAGGGGTTGGGGGGACGGGGACGGGGGGGGGTTGGGGGGTTTACCTTGTTAGGAGGAAGAAGAGGGAGGGGAAAGAAAAAAAAGCCAAGTGATATATATATGTTATGCTTAGCCACGGATTAGCCACGGCTTAGCCGTGGCTAAATTGTGTTCCATTTCAAATTAGCCACGGGCTCGCCGTGGCTAATCCGTGGCCAAGTGAAGCCACCGATCTATGTTAGGCACGGCTTGGCCACGGATTAGCCACGGCCAAGCCGTGGCTAACATATATATATATTTTTTTTTTTCGTGTTTCACATTGATATTTTTTTATCCGCGGTTGATACGTTTTTAATTTGCGTTATTCCTAACATTTCAAATTAATTACACTAACATAATATTATAATATAATTAGAGCCATCATTCGTAAATCGGAAAAGTATATATATATATATTATATATATATATAACAGAATAATCAACATAAACGATAACATATATCGATCGCATCCGTGCTTATAAATAATCTTCTATATATAATAGATTTTATATATATATATAATTAGTTATGATATTTTATTTGAATAACAATCAAAATTGAAATAAAACATTTATTGTAAAAATAGAATTAAAAACAGATTATTAAAATTTAATAATATTTTTTTAAAAAAAAAACAGGCCCTTAGCCACGGTCTAGCCACGGCTAGACCGTGGCTAAGGGCCTGTTTTAAAAAAAAAATTCTTTAATTTACGTTGGAATTTACGATCAAAATATATAAATTTATATTTTACGTTTAAAATATATTAAATGTATATAATATCTACGTTTAAAATATATAAATATATAAAATATATGAATATTTTTAAATAATTCTATATAAATATAAACATATATATATAAATGTATATATTTGTTGATCAACGCATCCGTGCTTATAAATAATCTTCTATATATAATACTCTTCTAGCTATATATAGTAATATATATTATTGATTGTAATTACGAAACTTAAATTCAAATTAATGTATATCTTCGTCGATTGATTGAAATGATAAGAGCACATACATATATGTGTGTATATATATAGACATTGCTCATATATAACACAATAATGAATATTGTAAAAATAGATTTTATATATATATATTTAGTTATGATATTTTATTTGAATAACAATCAAAATTGAAATAAAACATTTATTGTAAAAATAGAATTAAAAACAGATTATTAAAATTTAATAATATTTTTTTTTTAAAAACAGGCCCTTGCTAAGGGCCTGTTTTAAAAAAAAAATTCTTTAATTTACGTTGGAATTTACGGTCAAAATATATAAATTTATATTTTACGTTTAAAATATATTAAATGTATATAATATCTACGTTTAAAATATATAAATATATAAAATATATGAATATTTTTAAATAATTCTATATAAATATAAACATATATATATAAATGTATATATATGTTGATCGACGCATCCGTGCTTATAAATAATCTTCTATATATAATACTCTTCTAGCTATATATAGTAATATATATTATTGATTGTAATTACGAAACTTAAATTCAAATTAATGTATATCTTCGTCGATTGATTGAAATGATAAGAGCACATACATATATGTGTGTACATATATAGACATTGCTCATATATAACACAATAATGAATATTGTAAAAATAGATTTTATATATATATATATATATATTTAGTTATGATATTTTATTTGAATAACAATCAAAATTGAAATAAAACATTTATTGTAAAAATAGAATTAAAAACAGATTATTAAAATTTAATAATATTTTTTTTTTAAAAACAGGCCCTTAGCCACGGTCTAGCCACGGCTAGACCGTGGCTAAGGGCCTGTTTTAAAAAAAAAAAATTCTTTAATTTACGTTGGAATTTACGATCAAAATATATAAATTTATATTTTACGTTTAAAATATATTAAATATATATAATATCTACGTTTAAAATATATAAATATATAAAATATATGAATATTTTTAAATAATTCTATATAAATATAAACATATATATATAAATGTATATATATGTTGATCGACGCATCCGTACTTATAAATAATCTTCTATATATAATACTCTTCTAGCTATATATAGTAATATATATTATTGATTGTAATTACGAAACTTAAATTCAAATTAATGTATATCTTCGTCGATTGATTGAAATGATAAGAGCACATACATATATTTGTGTACATATATAGACATTGCTCATATATAACACAATAATGAATATTGTAAAAATAGATTATATATATATATATATATATATTTAGTTATGATATTTTATTTGAATAACAATCAAAATTGAAATAAAACATTTATTGTAAAAATAGAATTAAAAACAGATTATTAAAATTTAATAATATATTTTTTTTTTAAAACAGGCCCTTAGCCACGGCTAAGCCGTGGCTAGACCGTGGCTATTAGCCACGGATGGACCGTGGCTAATTTATATGTAGTTACGTATATATAGTTTTACACATATAGATATATGTGTAATTTATTTGTAACTTTTTTTTACACATGTAGTTTACACATATATATAGTTTTACACATATTAATTTATTTGTAATTTTTTTTTAAAGTTCTAATAGGAAATGGAACGGACGCATTTATCGTTACAAAACGATTTAAATCGAGCACTTCGAAACTGAATAAGTAAAAAAGAAAAAAAAAAAAAACAAACCGTAGCACTTTAGCCACGGTTGAGCCGTGGCTAATAGACACGGCCTAGCCACGGCTTACCCGTGGCTGATTTAGCCACGGTGAAGCCGTGTGGCTGATTTAGCCACGGTGAAGCCGTGTGGCTGACGGACACGGTCTAGCCACGGCTAAGCCGTGGCTCATTTAGCCACGGTTCATTCGTGGCTAAAGGATACGGACAGGCCACGGACTAGCCGTGGCTAGGCCGTGGCTATCTATTGGCGGCAAAAGACGCGCCAAATTTAGCCACGGTCTTTGGACACGGCTTAGCCGTGGCTAAATTAGCCACGGGTATTCCGTGGCTAATCCGTGGTTAAAGCTGAAAAAAAATTTTCCTCCTAAACCGTTGCTAATCCGTGGCTAATAGCCACGGCCTAGCCACGGATTTTTCCCGTGGCTAAAATCCGTGGCTATTTACTCTTTTTCTAGTAGTGTATATGGCCACGGATAAATCCGTGGCCACTTTGTTTAAAAATAAAAATAAAAATAAATTCATTTTGTGGCCGCGGATTTATCCGTGGCCAAGTCCAACTATTTTTAAAAAAAATTTTAATTTTTTACTAGGGCAAAAATATTTATTTTTTTTTAAAAAAAAATTATATGGCCACGGATATTTGTCTGCTTAGCTACGGATTTTTCCATGGCCATATGTTTTCGTTTTTTCTTTAATCGGTGGCCATTTTCGTAGCTACTGGCAACCGATTTCGTCTGTGGCTAAAAATCCGTGGCTAAATCGCTGTTTTCTAGTAGTGTTTATAAGAAGCACTTTGTATTAGTGTTATGGAAACTATTTGAAAACCCTAATTTCCAAGTTAAGATACCTGAAATGGTTCTCTTGCATCTCTCTGTGCTGTAGTTGGTGTCTGAGTGGTTGATGATGCAGCATTTGAAGACTGTGGGATCTGCAACAGATTTTATATTAGTTGTATGGATTACATGTTTGCAATTTTCACAAAACAAACTTTATTTACCTCATGATAGTGAATATCAGTGTCTGCAACAAATTCTGATGCCTCTTGTGGTCCCCTTTCATCCCTTGTAAATTTCGAATTTAGGGAAAATCCTAATTTTGAAAGACACTTCATTGCACCCAAAACAAAAGGTTAGTCAATAATTATGCATGGGTATAATGGGCATTACAGTGAAAAAATTAACGTTGTCAGCTTCTCAGTCATTGTGCGAGCACCTGTGCAAATTTGCCAAAACCCAGGGGGGTTTTATATGATTTTCAAACCTCGGGGGATTTTTAGCCATTTCGCGAAACCATAGGGGTAATTTTTGGAATTTGCCCTTTTTCTCTTAAATTTGATGCTCGTATCAGAAGTACGCTACTATTAAATTTAATTATAGAATTCTACCAAATTTTACGTCTCAATTTATGTGTGTGTTTGTCAATTCTTACTATGTTTGGACATGATAAATTTTTTGGCTTGTGTTAAATCAAACTAAGCCCCAGGCTCCACTCTTGGTAGTGCAATTCCGTTAATTATTTTAAATTTTAACTTTGCGGCCATACTTTACTTGAAATCCAAAGATTTTGATTTCTCAAAAGGGCTTGGCAAATGATTTCCATATGAACTCCTGACTATCCTCGTTAGTCATTATTCCAATTCTGAGGCCATGTGATAAGGCCGAAATAATGTTATCCCAACAATCATTTACAGCAACATTCATATCAATATCACCCACACTACCCCCCCCCCCCCACACACACACTATCACCCACATTATCACACACATTTTCACAAATTTCTTTATTCAATCTCACATTTTCATCAATAGAAAGTACATATTCTGTATCAATGTACATATGCAACTCTTCTTTCTTAAGATCATATTCAACAGCAATTTCATGCAATTCATTATCTCTCCACACCAATACAAAACCATGATAATTCATAACATACTAACTTCTGCTCTCACCCAGCCCTTTAATCGTAAGAGATAGCCACCTGAAGTTCAACATACACAACACTTTCCCATTCACTCCTTCCCATTTTCTACCATACCTACCTACGTACTCACCTATAAGGAAGTTCCTAACATTACCACCAAAGTGTAAGACTAAGGTCAATGTATAAGTATCATCACTTGTAGGCTCCAAGAAATCTACACACAAAAAAAAAACTATAGGAGTCAACGACAAATTCTCACAGTAAATGCAAATAGAAACTAACAAATATAGAACCATGAAATAAATAATGTCTCACAATTGAAATAAATAAAAGTCAAAATTCATAAAGTAACAAGTTGGGATCTAGAGATTCCCTATCAGGGAGGACCACACCCTATGATGATTAAAAGACTATTACAAAATAAAATCACACAACTAACAACATACAAAAGCCGCCAAAGTGCAAAACCATTCTTAAAAATTCAAATTCCTAAAACCAAGAAAGGTACGGTGTATTTACAAGGAATCTTACGAGCTGCTTTGCGCATTGTCTTCCCTTTTACAACACCTCTCTTACTCACCATTATCAGGGGCAAACACCACAACGGAGATGAAAGTTTTCTTCGTTGTTTGGGTTCTTGACATCGAAGGTCAATGTAGTGGGGATTTCTAAGACAAAATGAAATGACTTTGGTTACCACTCTTGACAATTTAGGGTTTTCTAATCAAATTAGGGCTAAATCAACAAATTTAATTACATGCCCGCCACGTGCGCAATTGTTTTCTTTTTTCTTTTTTCGCTACCACAAATTTATGATGTGTTTGTTATTTTACTTACAATTTAAAAAATCCAAGCCACGTATGTTTTAAATGTCCGGGTCACAATTCTGAACGACCACATTGACTATTCCAAGGACTAAACCTTAATTACGCTGACATTAAAAAGACTATTTTTTCGGAAAAAACATAAATTAC
Organism: Petrea volubilis; assembly: GCA_026212405.1. Lineage (NCBI taxonomy): Eukaryota > Viridiplantae > Streptophyta > Magnoliopsida > Lamiales > Verbenaceae > Petrea > Petrea volubilis. Next base: position 10,975,644 of record CM047878.1, read on the forward strand.
AGGACTACATTGAGAAAAAATATTTGGGCAAGACCAGTTTTGCCAAGACTTAATAGATACAGGACGAAATACACAATTTTGCCTTATTGGTAATATAAAATTATGACCATCGTTTTAATTAGGTTATTAGTGAAGTTTTCTAAATGCTAATTATTATTGATAATGTTAATTAGGATAGATTATCAAAAGAAAACTTCATGCTCGATTTGTTTATAGAGATGACTAAATTTTATTATTCGTGGGGTAGGACATGAATATACTTACATACTATAAGCAATCAAATCTGAATATGTGTTAATCATTCTTATACATTTAATTCACATAAGAAATTGTGAATTAGTAGGTAAGAAGCAATGCACAAGGTCTGAAGATTCTTGTGATATTGACTGATTCAGGATTGGTAATCAAGCTCATTTAGCTTAAAGGTAGAGTAATAACATGTTTGACTAATTCAGTTTGGGATTTCATAATTCTAGATAATAATTCTTAATTTTGATCATTTGATTGTTTGATAATTAGTATTTATGAGTTTCACTGTTATTATTCCATTATTTTGATAGTTTATTAGTTCAGTACCTAGCTGTAAATAACTTGATTTTTCGTGGAAATGATATTTGACTCACTTGGTATTACTTATTACAAAACATATACCTACGTGTTGGCATCTGTATCAACAATAGGAAGCACAATCATGTAGTCATTGATTTTCTGTCAAGTGAACAAAAATTCACCACCATGCATTAACAACCAGGTAGCACAAGCTTATCTTAGACCCAAGTTGATTCGGTCAACTAAGGAGATAACAATTTCTCAATCTCATTACGTTGAGAAGACAATTGAGAAACTTTGTTATACTAATTGTAGAATCTTGAAACGCCATATGATCATTTGATGACTCTTTTCAAGAATAGACTAGTGTACTAGTATCTTAATTAAGGTATTCCCAAATTATTAGAAGCTTCCATTATCTAGCAAATGGTACAAGTCCAGACATTTCATTTGCAATCTCTAAATTGTCTAGATATACAAATTGCCCCAATCGAACTCCTTCGAATGCTTTGGATAGGCTAATGTGGTATTTTAAAGGTAGCAATTCCATTGGGCCGCATCATGGTAAATTCCCAGAAGTACTCGAGGGATCTAGTGATGCAAGCTAGATTGCTAAAAACTCAAGTAGTAATGGGTGCATAGGGTATGTATTTACCTTGAGTATAGGTATAGTCTCCTGGAATTTTGTAAAACAGACTTCGGTAACTCGATTTATTTTTAAGACTAAGCTATATGCTTTGAATACTACTAGAACTGAGGTTGAATGACTTCATAGTTTAATGCTTGGATTACCAATGGTTGGTAAACCTATTCCTACCATTGTTGTGTATTGTAATAGTCAAACCACAATTGCAAGGATTTGAAGTTAAAAGTATAATCAAAAGACAAAGAGATATATCCAAGTTAGACTAGAATTTATAAGGGGTCTACTATCTAAAAGAATCATAGTCATTGATTTTGTTGCTAACAAAGATAATGTGGTTGATTCATTAACAAAAGGACTTGAGTTTTCATTATTCCTAAAGTCCAGGTTGAGGATGGGGCTAGTAACTCATTGATTTTACATTGATAGTAGCAACTCAACCTGCCAAGTGGAGATCCCACAAGCAAGGTTCAATGTGGTATTGAAAAGTTGTTGGCTGTATAAGTTTGCACCAAAACATTGATTGGTACTATGTACCTGAGTTTGCCTCTGAGATATAATTGCAAATATAGTAAGAATTTTTGCTCTAAATGGGATCCATGTCTTCTAGACAAGATGTTGGCAGTACGTCTTTGAAAATACCCAACTAGTGAATATCATTGCGAGGCTGTGATTGGAGGAGTGGAGTTACTCCTTGGAAGATATTCATGAGATAGGATCGGACACACCGCCTTTAACGCATCAATCTTAAAGATTGGTAAGCTCTATGTGATATGTTGTTACCAATAGACGTTGTCACACCGTCACATCCAAGGTACAAATTGAAGGAACAATCTATTTTTTCATGTGATGGTATAAGTTGGATAATTAGATAATGGTTCAAACAAGAAGGTACCATTATTGAAAGCATATAACAAGTACACTGACTGTTTTCATACTATTGTTTTTTTGTAGGGGGTGGGTTTGGGGTTGGAAATGGGCTTTTGTCATGTTAACATTTAATAGGTTTAACCTAGGACAGGCCATTTCTTATGGGATCCATAGATGTTATGCAATAAGTTAAGGCACAAAGAAAAGTGCTATTATCTCATATGTGATATTTAGACTTGACAATTTCACACAATATGTGGTGACTAGACACATTTTGGCTCCTGCCTGAAACATTTCTGGTTGTTAGTTGGAAGTTACTAGCTATTTTCGATTCCAACTTTTTGATACTAGCATTAATGTTGTGACTTACACTCCTCTAAATACCGAATAGCTAACCTGCAGAAAAAAAAACACACTTTATATCCTCTTTCTCTTCGAGTGGATCTCTTTGAGAATATAGTTTCTCTTGGTGCACCTTAGATTTTGGTTAGAAATATACAAGTCCGGTACTTCTGTTATAGTGTCCCTATATCTCAATGCAAGTTTGGTTCCTTGTACCTCACTTCAACTTGAATAGCATACATTGAATATTTGTATATGCCTTTACATAGAGTTAATTAGCTCTCGAATAGAGATTTTCATGTAGCTATGTGGCTTGTAGAAGGGTATCAGGATTTTCTTATTTTGGAAGGAGTATTGTTGTTCCATCACACCTATAAGTGGGGTGAATATTTCTTCAAGGCAGATCGACACAAGCTGATGATTCAATCATTTAGTTTCTGTTGCTGGAATGATAAGTATTCTAAGTTTGTTCGTTGCTTTTCATAATTTGGTATTTGCTCTATTTGATCTTGGTATTACACCTGGTATCAATTGTTTATTGTATTATTTTGATATTATTGTTGGTTCATTGTATATATATTTGGATAAAGCACCCCCTTGAATATATATCCATTAATTTTTGATATTTTAAAGCTATTTTTCCAACACTAGATATGCAGAACTTGGTTTCAAGTCATCATTAGAAGTTCTTTGCATACCGATTGATCGAAGAACTTATCTCAAGTAAAGTAAAACAATTACATGAAAAATACAATATTACTAAATATATAGGAACAATTAGCTCCAAAAGAGCAACTAAGCATACTAATGCCTTCAGACCAATTTAATTTGTTTTACACCATGCATTCTCTAGTTATAATCTTTCACTAATTTATTGATTAGTATGGCATGGATGCTTGAATCCTATCTTTTCTTTTTTGGAGGAATTTCTGCAGAGATTTCTTTAACGAGAGCCCTCTATTGCTATGCAATTGGAGCTGGAAAGATGGTGATTGAGGACTTGATTTCGACTCCGAGATATTACGTTTCTCCTCCATTTCTCTTCTAGCAAGCCAAAGGGTAGCTATTGCCTGCAAAAATAGTTATATATATATGCACTTTAGTTTCGAAATTGTTAAGTTACAAGAATTATTAAAACGGGACACATATTTGATGGTATTTTAGACTAATTTCTATTACATTATCTATTTCATCCTTTATTATATTTAATGTGTATCTACCAAGCGTATGTAATCAGAAAATAAAGTGCTTTTTGAAGGAAATATATATTTAATAACTAAATATGTAATAATGAAATAAAATAGAAAGTATGAAATAGCAAAGGACGACGGAGGAGGAGTAAATATTGGTGCTTCATTTGTACATACATACCTGAAGTTCAGTTGCATCGCCATGGAAGATTGCGAGTTGGTTCTGGCCTGAACAGGTGATCCTACCAATATTGGCAAAAAATGGGAAACATCATATTCATATATACTTAATTATCTAATCTAACCATCCAAAACACGAAAAGAAAATTAGTTAATTATCTCGTGCGCGCACTTCTTGGAATGATATGCAAGTTTACCTTCCCCCCTTGCGTCATTGCACTACTGCTTAATTAATATATCTCCACGAGCTTGAACTTGATCTATAAGCTTAAGACATATGTGGAATTTGTAAAGTCTCAAAGGATTTCTGGGTTTTTATTGTCTAATTTATATAAATTTTATCAATTTATTTATCTTTTTTTATGATATATTGATTGTCGATAAATTAATATAGTGAACTATTGACCAAAATTGTCAAATAATGATGTAATTACCATTTCTATTAAAAATTCAGGAAATAAAATAAAGCAAAAAAAGAAAAAAAAAGGACATGAAAATTAAGATCTAACTTACGTTAATTGGCCGAAAAAACTCGACGAATAAGCGGGAAAAGAAAAAGCACCATTTGGTTGAAGATTTGGGAGATTGATGTTGCAGTCTCTCCTCATTCCTCTTCCCTCTTTTCACTCCTCTTTCATGCCAAACACTAATAGAAAACAGCTATATATTTCGTGACCGCAATTTTCTAGTAGTGAAAATGTACGAAACTAGCTCAAATTTCCCTCATCCGATGTTCTTTCTTTCACTTCATTTTCACCCACATTGTTCAAATACAAACTAGAACTCAATATCAATTTTGAGAACATATTATGAGAATTGAATCACATTGCAAAAGATCAGTAAAGGTTTTGCTTTTTATAGGTAGTCAGATAGAAAAAATTAAAAGAAAAAAATATCATAATAATATTTGAAACGCGTGGAAAATGTGCTTTTATATCTCCATGTGATCAAAATAAAACCAATTAAAATATATGCTGGCCCACCATGATAGTATGCTTGTTTGGATCTTGACTTTCTGGCTCTCAATGAGTTAAATTTGGATCTTGAATTAAGTCTAATTTCGAACTTAGTTAATTAGATCTAAAAAAGAATTTCTTTTCTTGAACTGATCAAATCCAAATATAGATTAATAAATCATTGTTACACTATCTCTCCAATTTTAACCTGATTTGTAAAAATTAAATATATCTTGGTTAATTGTGTTAGAGATATAACTCGTTGATGAATAATGTTTCGAACAATTTCTTTCCCTCATAAAAAATTGCAGTTAAGATATGATTCTCGAAATTATTGCCTTTCTTAAAATATTTTCACTGAAAGAATACACGCAAATATAGTTTATCTATCATTAATTAGTTATTATTCCCAAAATGATTACCGAACTTTTTCTTGGATAGGGAAAAAAAAGTAATATTGATAACTCCATTTACAATAATGAAAGAAAATAAGAAAGTGATGTGGCCGAATCTGCCTTGGCCACGAGTACGCCACCTCAGCTCACACGTGGCTCCAGCTCAGCGCAAACCGCCAATCTTGGGTTGCCACGCGTCTAGCCTAATCCGATCAAGGCCAAGATCGGTCAGAATCCATCACATCTCCTCGACTTATATGATCTCCTTGGGGTCAAGACATCGTCGATATCGATCCCATTCCATCCTCGGAGTAATTACCCTGACATCCGCCTTCAGCAATGGATGTAACCGACCCGCCCACGGCGCGTGCCAAGGAGCACTCCTATAGCCAACAACGGGGCTGGGCCAGCCTAACCCTAGTCCGGCCCACCTGTTTTTAATTATTATAAATAGTGCAACAGTACTGTTCATTGGGTAAGACATTTTTAATCCATTATTACGCCTGTTACTACCTTCTGACTATCTACTCGAATACTGACTTGAGTGTCGGAGGGTCTTCGCCGGAGACACTTCCGGCTAGCCTCACGTGTGCTCCATCCTTGCAGAATAGGACCCGACCAGCTTTCACACTCTCTTACTCGGACTTCTGGACCAGATTTGGACGTTCGTACTCTGATCGGAGTGACGTGTACTGTGGACCAAATCCGACCACATCATTTTGGCGCTAGAGGAAGGGCTCTATTCGAAGCAAGTGAGAAAATGGTGAACACGCGGAGGACCGGAACAGAGTCAGGGGCCCCACAAACCACTAATCCAATCCCCGAGACGCATAACGCTCCGTCCCAGACTGTTCCGCAAGTCACCGGGTCGACACCTACGCCTCCCGTCGGGCAGAACCTTGTTGTTCTGACGACAGACCAGTTCAATACGCTCTTACGCGAAATCAGGCGGGGGAACCCATACCCCGCCCCGGCCGCCGCTGCTGAAGACCCTCACTCGTTGAGGGAGGAATTTCGCCCCCCGCGAGGTGTTTGGGCAACTGACGCCGAACGGGATGACGCGCAGGTGCGCGAGCGGGGATGAGAGCTCCGAAGAGAGAGGCGCCCCCCACCTCCTCGTCTCGTTGAGGAAGTCGGCGAGTCCTCCGTGGGGGCATCCTCGGGTAATCCTGCCCGGAGTCACAGAGAGCGCCTGGAGGAAATCTCCCACCAGGCCACAGAGATCCAGCGGAGGATTGACGAGGTCCGTCGCGGTGAGAGATCCCGTGACGACGTCGGGGAGCTTTCGCACCGGATGGAGGACCTCAACGGGAAGCTCGAGGAGGTATCTCACCGTTCCGGGCATGGATCGGCGCAGCGATACTTTGTGCCCGACTAAACAGACCCACTTTGTGCCGACCTTCAACGGGCCCGAGCGCCCAGAGGGGTACGAATTCGGACCGACTTGCCCCGATACAATGGAGAAGCTGATCCTAAGGAGCACCTCATACAGTTCAAACACGCCATGCGTGTGCACATGATCGACGATGATTTTGCGGCGAAATTGCTGGTCACAACTTTTCAGGGCGTGGCCTCGCAATGGTACGTCCGCCAAGCCCGCGGTTCGGTCAGAAGCTTCACCGATTTGGCAATGAAGTTCGTCAACCATTTCCAGACGAAGAGTTTAGCAAAGTTGCCTCCGTCCCACCTGCATAAGATCCGGCAAAGGGACAGTGAATCTCTGAGGGACTTCTTCAACCGATTCAACACCGAGCTGCTCAAGGTCGAGAGCGTCCGATGGACTTCCTCCTCGACGTGATCATAGGGGCAATACGAAATCAAGCGTGCTCGGACCACTTGGCCAGGAAGCGCCCGGCCACCATGGAGAAAGTCATATCCATCGCCCAACAGTACATGAATGTTGAAGACATGAGGTTCAAAAGGAGGTCGGACGTCGGGGAAAGGAAGGATCGCCGACGTGACAACGACCTCACCCCGTTGGTCATGTCGAGGAAAGAAATTTTCGCCACCGTCAACGCCAGCGACCCGACGATCTTCCGGAGGCCGAGGAAGATCCAGGACAAAGACGGAGCTCACCAGAAGGGAAACAAATATTGCGCGTTTCACAAGCAAGTGGGCAATCACGACACAGAGGGCTGCTACGCCCTCAAAAAAGAGATACAGCGCCTCATCGACAGGGGCTGCCCGGAGATCAAGAAGTATGTGAAACTTGGTCCCAAGGGTGAGGGAAGCCGCCGACACAACTCCCCGTCCTTCGCGGACGACGAACATGGGTCACCAAAGAGGGATAGATCTTGCACCCCCCGAAGAGACTACACACCTTCTGCTCGGGCCGATAAGCAACCCGCCGCACAAGACAACCTCCCGACCCGGGGAATGATCCACACCATTGCGGGAGGGCCGACCGGAGGCGACACTAAGAGCAGGAGAAAACATGTAGAAAGGTGTCTCGACCAAGCCCGATACCGTATTGAGGAGCGCTATTACCATGAGAGGCTGCATGTCAACACCATCTCGGAGGCAGGATCGTCAACAGCGGAACTGCTCGAATTCTCCGATCAAGATCTCATGCGCATCCCTAAGACAGAAGGCCTCGAAGATGCGCCAGATTACCCAATGGTCATTAATCTGGACGTGGCCAACTATTCTGTGGCCAAGACCCCTAATCGACAATGGGATCTCTGCCAACATCCTTTTTGCTAGCACGTTTGCGAAAATGGATCTGGGGGGATACACACTCTCTCCTGTACAGACCCCCCTCGTCGGATTTGGGGGGTCCGAGGTTGTTCCGCTCGGGATGATCCAACTCCCCACCTCGCTGGGGGAAGCGCCGAGGAGGAAGACGATGATGATCCCGTATTTGATAGTGGATGCACCGTTCGCCTACAACATCATCCTAGGGCGACCCACACTTAATGCATTTCGGGCGGTGGTGTCCACATATCATTTGAAAATGAAATTTCCAGCCCCCGTTGGGGTCGGGCAGGTGACATGCCGAATTTTGGATGCTTGGAAGTGCTATACGGCATCCGTCGAAGGGAGGAAGATTCCAGCACCCCGACCCGGGAATGCTAATGCCCCGCACATCAACATCCCCGAGTCTTCCGAGATCGACCCGGTGAAGAGACGGAGGCTCGAGGAGGAAAAGATAACGCTGGCGGAAGAGTTCAAGACAGTCTAGCTCGTCGAAGGAGATCCGGCTAAGACCACTAGGGTCGGAACAAGTCTCGACCCGCAGCGAGAAGTAATGCTTATCGACTTTCTCTGTTCTAATGTCGACGTCTTTGCTTGGAAGGCCTCGGACTTCCCGGGGATCGATCCCGAAGTGATTGTCCATCGCCTCAATGTGGACCCTTTGGTCAGGCCAATGAGACAGAAGAAGAGGATATTTTGTGAAGAACGTAACCGGATTATTGAAGAGGAAGTTAATAAGCTGCTTGACGCCGGATACATCGTCGAAATCCAATACACCGAGTGGCTGTGCAATGTGGTTGTGGTTGCTAAAGGGGATGGTCGATGGCGGATGTGCAACGATTTCACCGACCTCAACAAAGCCTGCCCAAAGGACCACTACCCCCTCCCCCGTATCGATCAGCTCGTTGATTCAACAGCGGGATGCGAGTTGATGAGCATGATGGACACTTTCCAGGGTTATTATCATATCTACATGGCCGAGGAGGCCCAAAGGACATCGTTTGTTGTATCGTCCGGAACATACTGCTTCCTCGTGATGCCCTTTGGACTAAAAAATGCGGGTGCTACGTACCAGAGGTTGGTGAATCTCATGTTCAAAGAAGAAATCGGTAAAACGGTCGAAGTCTATGTCGATGACATAATAGTACGCAGCGAGAGAGAATCCGATCATCTGGAGCATCTCGCTCGGGCATTTGCCACTTTACGAAAGTATGGTCTGAAACTCAATCCCAACAAGTGCACGTTCGGGGTCCGGGGAGGGAAGTTCCTCGGATACATAGTCAGCCATCGAGGGATCGAGGCCAACCCCTCCAAAATTCGCGCCATCTTCGACATCAAGCCTCCCAGCTCGTTGAAGGAGGTCCAAAGGTTGGTGGGGTATATAATTTCCCTCAACAGGTTCATATCCCGCTCAGCCGACCAGAACCTCCCCTTTTTTAAGGCGCTCCGGGTGGTCCCCGATTGGAAATGGACCGAGGAGTGGCAACACGCGCTCCTCGAGTTAAAGGGCTACTTGACTGAGCCTCCCTTGCTATCGAAACCAACTCCGGGGAAGCCCCTCCACATCTACTTAGTTGTGTCCTCGAATGCCATTAGTTCGGTTTTGGTTAACGTGGACGGCCGAATCCATCGCCCGGTGTATTACTTAAGTAAGCTGCTTCAGGGTCCTGAACGGAACTACCTAGGGATTGAGAAGCTGGCGCTTGCCCTGGTCCACTCAGCCCGGAAGTTGAGACAGTATTTCCAGGCCCACACTATCATAGTCTTGACCAGCGAGCCGTTGAGACAACTCTTAACTAAGCTCGACGTTTTAGGTCGGCTAGTGAAGTGGGCCGTCGAGCTTGGGGAATTCGACATTTAGTTTCAACCGCGCACAACCATTCACGCTCAAGTACTGACGGATTTTGTTGTGGAAATGGCTTCGCGGCCAGAGGCCGATCAAAAGACCCCATGGACCCTTATGGTCGATAGATCTTCCACGAACTCTGGGGGAAGAGCTGGCGTTTACTTGCGGGATGAGCTCGGCAATGAGCTTGATTTCGCCATCCGCTTGGAGTTCCCGGTCTCCAACAATGAGGCAGAGTATGAGGCTCTGGCAGCAGGAATGAAGATAGCCCTAGACAAGGGTGTAGACGAACTCATGGCCTTAACCGACTCGCAGTTGGTAGCCGAGCAAGTCAACGAAAATTACGACACCAGGGAAGCATCAATGACCAGGTATCTCGAGGAAATAAATAAGTTGAAAGGGCAGTTCGCCAAGTTCACGCTCGAATAGGTCCCCCGAGCAGAAAACGACAGGGTGGACCAACTATCGAAGTTAGCCAGCTCGACGAAAGGCACAAGGGAAAGGTGTATAACGGTCACTACAGAAAAAACGGCATTTTTCGGCAGAAAATTCCGGCGGATTTTCCGCCGGAATTTTGAATTTCCAGGGGAATTCCGGCGGAAATCGTTCCGCCGGAAAAAACGGCCCCGGAATCTGGAATTCCGCCGGATTTTTCCCTCGGTAAGAAATTCCGGCGGAATTTTCAGGCGGCATTCCGGTGGAATATTCCGCAGGATCCTGTCCGGCGGAAAACCGGGGGAATATTCCCCCGGATGGAATCCGGCGGAATATTCCGCCGGACCGCCGCGCACCGCCCTCCTCCGGCCCGGACTGCCGCCACGACGCCTCCGCCGGCCAGGACCTGCCGCTGCCGGCCCCCCGGAACCGCCGCCGCCGGCCCCCCGGAACCGTCGCCGCCGCCCCCCGAAACCGTCGCTGCCGCCCCGCCTCTGCCGCCACCCGGAACCGCCTCCGCCGCCACCTGGACCCGCCGCCGCCGCTCCGGACCCGCCGCTGGAATAGTATTCCAAAATATTCAAATATTTGCAATTGCAGGGATTTGAACTCGTGACCTTGGGGTTGAATAACAAACACTCCACCACCAGGCTATCCCTTGAAGTTGTGATAAGTTTTGTTTTGTGTTATATATATTATATATTTGTTTCATTATTCTTATTTTAATTATAATTAAAAGATAGTATAAATAATAATAGTTATAAGATAACATTGATAATGTATAAACATATGTATTATATATACTATAGAAACATATATGTGTACCATATAAACATATATGTGTACCATATATAATATGTATACGTATATATAAATATATTATAAATAATTAATAGTTAAAAAATAAAATTGATACTATATAAAAATATATATTATATATACTATATAAACATATATGTGTACCATATAAGTATATGTGTCACGACCCGGAAAAATACCCTTTTATTTATAAAATAAAATTGGATAGAAACGCGCAACGGTAATATTTTCATAGTTGTATAAATAATTATTTTCACATATAATTTGTACAAAATACAAAAGTCACAATTTTCAAAAGAATAGAAAAGTAACTATATCGTGTAAAAAGCTTCCAAATGCTTCCGCTGCGCCACTCTGATCCGCTATCTCATTTCTGTCTAAAAAGTATTGGAAAGGAGGAGTCAACGCGACGGTTGAGTAGAAATATCATTCAACCCCATAAGGTGCGTGTGTGTTTGAATAGGTGCACGTAGACACATAATTTCACATAATACTATAATGAAAATGAAAGCATAAAATATCTAAAACTTACAAGATACTTAAATTCCTACTTTACTCATGAAATTAAACAATACTCCTACCTTGAAATGTTTTTAGGGAAAAAGAGAGGATATAGAAGGCTTTATAGGTATATATGGATGAAAATAGAAGGGCTTGTGTGTACATATATGTGGGTGGAAGATAGGCTATACATAAGAAGTGTTTTGGGTGTTGAGAGTAGAGTAAGTGAGGGGGTGTGTTTTTAGGCGGGATTTGTGTGTTTGTGGAAGAAAATAGAGAGAGTATAGTGTGTGTATGTGTGAGGACGTTTTTGGGGATGGGGAAGTGTGTGGGAGGTCCTATTTATAGTGGAGAATGAGGGTAGAAGGCAAGACTTGGGGACCAAGGTTTAATAAATGCAAATCTTTCCATTTAATGCAAATCTCCCAACTAGGCATAGAATTAAATGCCAAATTAAATGAAATCTTCCACCTCCCTCCTCTATTCTAGCCTTGGTGTAACCCTAATCCATGAGTCATGAATCTAGATGAATGGAAGACCACACAAATGCACAATTTCTAGAAGAAATTCATCTTGTATTAGTGTAGGATATTTTAATAAAATATTAACACAAAATCAAATAAAATCAAATAAAATCTAATAAAATCTGATTTTGATTGTCCTCATCTTATAAAATCTGAAATCATATCTTTATTTTATTAAAAATTCGAATTTGTATTTATTTATTTTGTAAAAACTGAAAATTAGGGTTTTAGGGCATAAATTAGGGTTTTTGGGCATAAAATCCGAAAATTCATAATTAATTTAGAAAAATTCCAAAATTATGAAATTTAATGTTTATAAATCTGAAATTATATGTATATTTTCCAGAAATTAAAAATATTTTAGTTATATTTTTGAAAATTGCAATTTAGGGCATAGAAAGTTCGAAAATTGACACTTTACCGTTCAAATTGTAAGTTAATCGCAAAAGCAGACGAAAATTTGAAAACAACAAGTAATAATAACATTTACAAGAAGCAAAAGATTTTAAATCAATTATTTAAATATTACAGATTACCGGGTCGTCACAATATGTATACCTATAAATATATTATAAATAATTAATAGTTAAAAGATAACATTGATAAAATATAGTATTGATACTATATAAACATATGTATACCTATAAATATATTATATATAATTAAAATCTAGTAAAACTATAAATATATTATATATAATTAAAAGATAGTATAAATAATAATAGTTAAAAGATAGTATTGATACTATACAAACATATATATTATATATACTATATAAACATATGTATACCTATAAATATATTATACATAACTAATAGATAGTATAAATAATAATAGTTAAAAGATAGTATTGATACTATACAAACATATATATTATATATACTATATAAACATATGTATACCTATAAATATATTATACATAACTAATAGATAGTATAAATAATAATAGTTAAAAGATAGTATTGATATTATATAAATATATATATATATATATAGATATTCTACATACTATATGAAAATATACTATATAAACATATGTATATAAAAATTTTAATTTGTTAAAAGAAAAAAATATTGAATGAACAATCACAATTTTTAAGGAAACAAAATAGTAGAAGTAATATTAACATCATTTCTATTAAAATTATATATATTTCCCCAAAGAGTGTTTTTTAAAAAAAAAATTGTGTAGTTAGTTGGATTTGAACCAAGGACCTCTTGAATACAAGTCTAATACCTTGACATTGAGCTACTTTAAAGTTTGTGTATCTTTTTGCCTAAATATTTAGTAAATTACATTTTTAAATAAAAAAAAAAAAAAAAAAAAAAACCGGGGGAAATTTTCCCCCGGATTTCCCCCGATTTTTATTTAAAAAAATTCAAAAAAAAAATCGGGGGAATTTTCCCCCGGTTTTCTCTCTAAAAAAAAAAAGAAATTTTGCTCTTGCATGGACTTGAACTTGGGACCTCTTGGATACAAGTCTAATACCTTGCCATTGAGCTACTTCCAAGCTTGTGTTTTGTCTTGCCTAAATATACAGTAATATTAAAGTTTTAATTAAAAAAAATTAAAAAAAAAATCGTGGGAATTTTCCCCCGGATTTTCCCCCGATTTTTATTTAAAAATTCAAAAAAAAAATCAAGGGAAATTTTCCCCCGGATTTTCCCCCAGTTTTTAATTTAAAAAATTCAAAAAAAAAAAACCGGGGGAAATTCCGATGGAAAATTTCCCCCGGTTTAATTCCGCCGGAATCCGGCGTTTTCTCTGTAGTGGGTGTTGAGCTCGCCATTACCTTTGATCGGGACCGGAACAGAGTGTGGAGTGCTCGCCATCGAATACCCAGAGGTTGGATGGCCGAGTTGATCACCTATTTGAAAGATGGAATTCTCCCCGAGGATCCCGTCGAAGCCAAAAGACTCCGACGACAGGCCCCCCATTACGAATTGGACGGGCAGGGGCGCCTGTTCAGGAAAAGCTTTGATGGGCCTCCTCGACGATGCTTGAGCAAACAACAGGCGAAGGAGGTTATCGAGGAGATACACCTAGGGTGCTGTGGAAACCATATTGGGCCAAGAGCCGAGGGTGTCCCGAGCAGGGTTCTTCTGGCCTTCCATCGTCCAGGACTGCTTTGATTTCGTCCGAAGGTGCCGGACTTGCCAGATGCACGCCAATCTCATTCATCAACCCGCTGCTCCTATGGCGAACATAGAAATCTCGTGGCCATTTGACCAATGGGGAATTGACATCCTAGGGCCATTCCCTCAGGCCCCCGGTCAGAGAAAGTTTGCTATTGTTGCCGTCGAGTATTTCACAAAGTGGGCCGAAGCGGAAGCCGTCACCAAGATCGCCGACTCGACTGTCAAAGCCTTCATTTGGAGAAATATTATCTGCCGCTTCGGACTCCCCAGGGTCATTATCTCCGACAACGGGACCCAGTTTCAAAGCCATCGAGTGAGGGAATGGTGCTCTAACCTTCAGATTGAACAGCGGTTCACCTCTGTAGGGAATCCTCAAGCGAACGGACAAGTCGAGGTTACTAATCGGACAATTCTCCACGGACTCAAGACAGCACTAGCGGACGCTCGGAGCAACTGGGCCGATGAGCTTCCGGGCGTACTCTGGGCTTACCGAACTACTCCCCGTATTGCAATAGGCGACACACCGTTTGCCTTAGTATACAGCTCCGACGCCGTCATACCCACTGAGGTGTTGCACCCCTCTGCACGAGTAGCACGCTTCGATGAAATCGCTAACATCGACGCTCGCCTATTCGAACTAGACTTCGCCGATGAAAGAAGGCGGGCGGCAAAGCAGAAAATGGATAACTTCAGAGTATCCGTCGCTCGTGCATACAATCGCCATGTCCATCCCCGGACATTTCAAATTGGGGATCAGGTGTCCAAAAAAGTGGAAGTTTCCCCCCCGGTAGGCAAGTTGGACCCTAAATGGGATGGTCCGTTCAAGGTCATCAAAATCTGTAAAAACAACGCTTATCGCCTCGAGGACATGTCGGGAAAAGAACTACCCCGTCCTTGGAACGCCGCGTATCTTAAGAGGCTCTATGTGTGATTACACCATGGCCGAGCAAAGAGTATTGTTTATTCGATTTTTCATCAAGGTTTCATTATTGATAAGATTTTGTCAGTTCATGCGTCTTTCATCTTCTAAAATTTGAATTTCGACAATGAACAGTGTAACTCCTTATAATTTGGTTATTTGACGGCTTTCATTTTTCAAAATTCGAATTTCGACGATGAGCAGTGAAATGGTCATTTCATGCGTCTTTCATTTTCCAAAGTTTGAACTTCGACGACAAACAGATTTAAAACATTTTTGCGAATCGATCTTAAATCTCGATGATAACAAGCTATATTTCGAGGATGAACATTGCAATTCATTCATTGTTAAAAATGTTACATTCCGGTAAAAATAAATAAATGAATAAATAAACAATAAAAATACATGTCCTCGGGCATATGATCCGGCATAAATCCTCAAGGCCTAGGCGCCGTCTATCTCCTCGGCCACCTTCTCGACTGCCGCCTCCATGGCCTGGTCGGCCCCCACATCGGCCACGCCCTTGTTAGCCGGGGCGCTTGTCGCCCCCACTTTAGACCCTCCTTGGTCCACGATGATCGTATCGTCGGGCTCCACATCCGGTGAGAGAGGCTCTCCCAAGCGTTTGTGCTCCTCATTTCGGACTTGCCTCTGCACGATGGAGATGACCTGGGCGAATTCTGCGCCCTCATACGCCGGCAACGCCTCATCATTCTCGGTGTCTTCCACCCCGGCATCGTTCAGATGAATGCCGTAGCCCTCCATGGGAAAATCATGAGGGATAACGCCGCGTGCCTTCAGCTGGTTGAAGGCTCTTTCAAATCCGAGGGTGGCGTCGTTCGCCCCGCGGAGGATGGTGGCATACTCGAAGACCGGTCTTCGGACAAACCGTTTTACGGCTTCCTTCTCAAAGCCAGGGACCGAAGCCATCAACTCAGTCCTCATCGAATGGCGGCCCCTCTCCTCACCCTGTACGAAGGCGTCCTTAGCCTTCTTCCTCAAGAGGGTATTTTCTTGCTCCAGCGTGGACTCCCTCTTCTTGAAATCCAGCTCGATCTTCTCGATCCGCTCCTCCAGCGCCCGGGTCTTCTTTCGCTTCTCCTTGATCTCCCGTTGAGCGACTTCCAGGTCCGCCTGGAGGCGGCTTCCTCGAGCCTCCCGCTCGGCTTTATCACAACGCGCCTGGCTGACCTCCAGCCGACGAAGGCCGTGAAACACCCTTTGTTGGAGGGTGTTCATATACTCGGCGATGCTCAGGGCCAATTCGGCATCATCAAGCTCAGAGAGGATGATCTGGGCGGCCTTAAAAACGGCGTTTCGGAAGCTCCTCATGGCCAATTTTTTGTTCGCCCCTCTGAGGATGCTATGGTCGGAAAGGTCTCCGAACTTGGGGCCAAAGCGGGGCTCCAGGGCGTCCGGGTAATTCAGCACCTCCAGCTCCTCCGACGAATAGCCGGAGCAGTCAGCCGGCCGCTTTCCCTTGGCCGATTTCGGGACGGGCCTCTTGGGAGCGGGCCCAGCTGATCTCGTCGGAGGTGTGGAGTCGGGGGCCTTTCTCTTCCGGACGAGAGGCGTCTCCTCCACATCGATAATAGCCTCCTGGCTAGGGCCTTGAGAGGTTGGAATCGTTGCCTGCCCCGCTCTTCTCGGAGCACTGGCTGTGGCCTCTTGAGCTCAGGCCTCCTCCGGGGGGGAGATTGCCTCCTCCTTCCTCCGAACACCTTGGAGAGCAGGTTCATGCGGCCCTTCTCTAATACACGAAGATCTGCAAAAGGGAAAATCATCCGATCAGAAAATGAAGTTTTATTCACACAGAAAATAACGTCGTAATTCGAGCAAGAACATGCAATAAAATCGCTACCAAAGGTAATATGCTCGGTATCAAGCCTGGCCGGCGAGAACCCGATCTTTACTAAAAAGATTTCTTGCGTAAGGTAGATGGGGCTCAATAAGCCCATGGCCCTGTGACCGAGCACCCATTCCCTGGTCCAACTGCTTGACCCCAACCCGGCCAGGGAGAGCTTTCTCACTTCTGAATTATGCACCCTCCTCACCGGCCATGGATCCTCGGAATGCACATAGCACCACTTCTGCTTCCAGTCCGCCCCATATGACGATGAGGCCGTTTCGATCAGTTTTCTTCCATTTTTGGCACTCACGAAAAAACAGTTGAACTCATCGTCCGGAGATGACCTTCTCGAATGGTTAACTTGGTACAGGTCGGAGAAATTGGCCACAGTTGGGGTATGCCCGGTGCAGCGACAAAAAATGACGAAGGCGCATATCGAGGCGTATGAGTTTGGAGTCAGCTGAATCGGGCTTATATTCAACCGGTTCAGGATGGTTGAGATGAAGGCCGGGATCGGAAACCTAAGCCCGTTCTCGATGTGAGCATAATGAATGGGAAGGCACCCCTCAGGGGGATTCGTGATGGAATCCTCCCTGCTCGGCCAGATTACACCGAACGTATCGCGGATATAGTGGTTCATTATCTTCTCCCTATCCCGTTTAGTGTTGTGAGCTACAATGTTTCCCCAGCTCATCGTCGTTTGGTTGCCCGAGATAGCCTTCTTTCTCCCCCGACGGTGCTCTTCACCCATCGGAACGTGCCTCCACGAGGGGATCGGAACGTCGGGCACGTCACCCATCGGAAGAAGTGCCTCCCCGCTTTCTGCCGCCATTCGCCGTGTCATCTCTTCTATTCTGCTCGGGCTCTTACTGCCCCCCCGGGGCCGGCTGGTGCTCGCCTCACCCGGGCATCGAGACAATGCCCCCTCGAAAGAGGTTTCAGCCTCTAGAGATGTTGATAGGTTTACGTCGCTTAACCATTCCCCGACCGGGGACTCAACCAACCTATTTTGGCTATCAGAGCTACCTAGGGACTGGCTCATGGTTGCCTAAGACTGGTTCGAAAGTAATAAAAAGGACGAGCGAAAACGGAAAGGTGGGGAAGAGAAAGTACCTAAATTTGGCTGAGCGGAAAAAGAATTTGCCTGCTCGAAGTATTTCCTGTCTGCTCGGTGCTCTCAGTCTATGCTCGGTGCGATGTCTTAGCTTGATGTTAAAGTGGCGCGCCTGCGGCCACGCCTGGAACCCCTATTTATAGGGCGGTAAAAATGTTCCTCGGGAAGTCCAACGGACGCCCGTAATTATTACCAACGGTCACATCCCAACGGTCAATTTTCGAAGTTACCGCCAACACCTGATCGATAATGCCTGAACGAAATCACAAGCGATATCTCCTCGGATAGTTCCCGGCCTGCCCCTACTGTGAGAATCGGTCAACCCGAGAACTGGGGGGGCTAATGATATGGCCGAATCTGCCTTGGCCACGTGTACGCCACCTCAGCTCACACGTGGCTCCAGCTCAGCGTAAACCGCCAATCTTGGGTTGCCACACGTCTAGCCTAATCCGATCAAGGCCAAGATCGGTCAGAATCCATCACATCTCCTCGGCTTATATGATCTCCTCGGGGTCAAGACGTCGTCGATATCGATCCCATTCCATCCTCGGAGTAATTACCCTGACATCCACCTTCAGCAATTGATGTACCCAACGCGCCCACGGCGCGTGCCAAGGACCACTCCTATAGCCAGCAACGGGGCTAGGCCAGCCTAACCCTAGTCCGGCCCACCTTTTTTTAATTATTATAAATAGTGCAACGTCACTGTTCATTAGGTAAGACATTGTTAATCCATTATTACGCCTGTTACTACCTTCCGATTATCTACTCGAATACTGACTTGAGCGTCGGAGGGTCTTCGCCGGAGACACTTCCGGCTAGCCTCACGTGTGCTCCATCCTTGCAGAATAGGACCCGACTAGCTTTGACACTCTCTTACTCGGACTTCTGGACTAGATTTGGACGTTCGTACTCTGATCGGAGTGACGTGTACTGTGGACCAAATCCGACCACATCAGAAAGAATTGATAAAAGAAAATAAAAGAAAAGTCCAATACCGTTTATTCAAATTATAAAAGGTTCAGTTGATAAAAATAATAGTAATAGAAAGAAGGGGAAAAAAAGCATTCTTTTTTTACATGTAGGCAACAACTGCAAGTGAATTAATAATATGAGATTAATTATTTGTAATTTTTCGATAAGGCACTTATAGATTTTGTTGACCTTTATCAAGTCCGAGAACATAAACTATTTGTTATGTTGTTGTGCCACAACATGTTATAAACTCAGTAATGATTGATGACGGAGCCAAGTGGGGGGCTGGTAATGGCGGTTGCCCTCCTCAATTTTTAAAAATCCATTATTTACTATATATATTTATTAGAATATCAAAATTTTGCCCCTCCCATACTCCCTCCAAAATAAAATTTTGAATTTTATATAAGTTATATAATAAAAATTTTAATTTCGCTACTCTATTTTATTTTTGGTGATTTAGTTTTACCAAATCTCATTTACCAAAATAATTAAATTCTCTTTTTTTTTCCTTCTGCTCTTTCTCCTTCTTTTCCTCACACTAAAATATTAAAAATTCTATTAGATTTTACTTCTTTCTTCTATTCCAATTAAAACATCAAAAATCCTAATAGAATTTTTCTTCTCCCACAAACCCTGCAATATTCAATTTTTTTCTTGAAAAGCAGTGTACAAGAAGGTATTATGTACTAATTTGATATTTATACTCTAATTTATTTATTTATATTTTGTAATTGATTTTTGTGTAGAGATTTGGATCTTAGGATTGTTGATATGAATCTTAATTGTGAAAAAGATATTTTTTGAGCTTTGAATATTTTTTTGATTGTGAGAGCAAAGAGAGAGAGAGAGAGAGAGAGAGAGAGAATATATTTTGATACTTTTTGAGTTTTGATTATATATCATTATGGGGATTTATGTCAATTTTAATTTTTTGAGTATTGTTTAAAATTTCTTTGATAAGTATTTTTTAAAAGCGCTTCATTATCCACTATATTTACTTTTTTGAAACAGAGAATAGTTTATTATTTTTTTCAATATTATTTTTATATATTATTTTAATTGATGCACTTTTAATTGATCGTATATGCATGAATATGATAAAATTAATATTATATATAACCCTTATATTCATACATTTTAATAACTAATGATCTCGAAAAATTTCGCCCCCCTCAATCAAATTCTTGGCTCCATCCTTGGTGATAAGATTAATATTAATCTTTAAATTAACATGATTGATTATTACTGAAAAATTCATCGTGTATAAATTGTCAATATAGACATTTAATGACACATGTACATATATAGATAATATACTGATAAAAAAAAGTTAGCACTATAATTTATGATAATATTTCTTAATAGCTTAATATCAATCATTATGGACAACTTCTATATTATTATACAATATGCTCTCACTAATATTCCCTTTTTTCTTGAACTTAGGAGCTTGAACTGGCCAAGTTGCCCATATATATAAGATGAAAATTTTCAACGTTTGATCATTATTTCTTCTACAATCATTTAGACCAATACCATCGAATATGCACTTCTAGAATACGGTTGTGTTTGGTATAGGTTTATGGGTTAGATTATATAGGTATTCTGCTTATAATAAAGAATTTTGATCCTTCATAAATTTATGAGACATCCATTGCACCATGGGCGTGGGATGTGCAATTAATTAATTAAGGTTAAGTTGAAAAAAAATTGTAATTTACTGTATCGCCCTTAAATTCGCACGATGGGGCTGAAGGGCTTTTGCAATTTTGCTTTTAATCCATACAAAAGAACAAAAAAAGAAAAAAAAAAAAGCTACCAAATATTGTCTTAAGAATATCTCATGAAATAATACTTTCTATGAAGCAAGTTAATGTGGTGGAACGATAACGGATTTATGGTATGTGTATCTAATAATTTCATTATCACATGCAACTTATACTGCTACCAAACGATATAACAATTCCCTTGACATTCACCCTAAATTAATTTTCACTTTTTCTTTCTACTTCTTCGCCACTTTTTCTTTTTACTTCTTCGCCATGGCCTTAGTAGGAAAATTTTGGGTTCTACTTTAGGTTGTGGTTTCCTAGTAAGGAAAGTTATCACTTTAGGATTGAGAGGGTGGCTATCCCCTTTTGCGGTGAAAGCAGCCAACATGATGCTACTGCCCTCACATGCATGATTGTGATCTACACTATCTCCAAGATAATCAATAGGTTGGCTGATCTTTTCTTTTAACCAAATATAAAACCAAATATAAAAGGACATGTAACGATATTTATTGACTTTTCCAAATATGTATTCGCAAAAGATATTTATGAGTTATAATTGTATAGATATATATAGACAGATTGTAGACGTATTAAGTATTTAATATTCCTGTTCTTTAATAGTTGGATAACTAAGAATTTGATTGCTATTTGTACCTGTATTGTTTAAAGAGTATATTATCTGTATTCACTTAAAACTGATATTATCAGTATTCAATCATAGATTATCGATTATCATAAGGTGATCATTTGATATAGTATGCAATTAGACCAAACAAATAGTTTTGTGTTCAAATATTAGTGTAATCAATTTATCAAAAAGAGCTTATTAATGAAATAGAATTTTTTGTGCAAGGCTTTAAGAAAAAATAATTATTATTATAATAATGATATACCGCCTACACGTAATTCGGCATTCTAAAATAAAAGGAACGATTTCTAATTTAGCATTCTTACCATTGGTGCGTCCAAGTAATCAAGAAAAGGATTCGATGATTCATCTGTTTATGTGTTGGTTAGTAATTATGAGTGATAGGCTTAAAAATAAATTGACTTAAATAGCTAGCCTTCACATAAAAGACATCATTTCAAAAAATTTAAGTACAATGTATATAAGAATCAATAAATAAATGCATTTATATATGTTGATATATTATTTTATGCATATACAACATATGATATTTGCATAAACTTTTAGCACTTACACCGACGTGGTCACTCAAGGTTCGAAGTCACTAAGTTCGATGAGAAAACAGTGAATTCAAAGTGAGTTTTTGGGTTTGAGTGCGGGTGTTCCTGTGTGTAAGAACACACAAATGGAAGTCTTGAGGAATGAAAATGTTGTTGCGCCGAGACTTCAATCTATATAAAAAACGATTGAGTCGGAGTAGGCAAGCACTACCCCTAAGGTTCTACTTGCCTACAATTTAATGTAGGACTTAACAATTCATTACTCTAAGACTCGAAAAAGGTCAAAAAGTTGAATCGAAAAGAAAGTGTATTCAAAGACGGTGGCTACTCACTATTTGGACTTTAAAAGACTCAACTACAGAAACGTGCATTAATGACTAGGGCCATATCTATGACAAAAATGCATTGAGCAGTTCCTAAGAACTCTAGCTACAAGTCAGCCACATTGATGACTCCAGCCATATCTAATCGCGGATGTACTCGAGGACCGCCCATTCCAAAGAGCATTGATTGACTCCGTCTATGCTTCCCTTCATGCATGCGCTCGATGTGAATGCGGGATACCACTCCGTTGCATTGATATCTTACCTCGAATCGGCCCCAATCTAAGTGAGTGATGGGTACGACCTTGTGAAGTTACAGAATGGGTGCATTGATATTCTCATTTCGAGCCAAATGGGGTATGGCTACAAATATTCATGCAACGATTGTTTACCTAGTGAACTAAAGCTACTCTTCATTCATTTAGACTAAAAAATCAAAGAAGTGTTGACTTCTCGATTGAGAGAGTTGTTGTTGATTGATGATGATTGTTCTGAAAACGAATCCGGATCCTTTTTATAGACCTTCAAGCAAAAATCGAATTCCTTTATTGTTGGAGCTAGATAGCTTATTCAAGCTTGGCCATTCGAAATAAAATAGCGGCCCTTATTTCTTGGATATGACAATTATGCCATCTTTATTTGAATTTCAAATTTTCAACATCACATGGCCTTTATTAATTTTAGGCGTGTTGGATATAACAATGCTTATTTTTAGCTATTTGTTATTTCCTATCCTAACAATCCCTACATATAGGGGTTTATTTTGACTTTATTATCTTTATTTGTTCTATTTTTCTATTTTCTATTTTTCTGCTTACTGGGCCATGGGCCTTCATTTCATTCCAGCCCAAGCCTCCAACATGGGCTATCCTATATGCGTCGAAGTGACCTGGGTACTATTAATTCATTTAGGCATGGCGAAAAGGAACAAAATCAGCCCACTCCGAATTTATACAAACATTCATTTTTGGGCCCAAATAAATGTTTAACACTTATTATAAAAAATATATAAATTTTAATTATCTTATATTTATACATGCAAGTACACATATGTTTGCTATATTTACTATATTTAGGAAGTGTTTACTTTCTATGATTAGGCAAAATAAGTGGCTCTCATATAGGATAATCTCATGTTTGGTTTCTAAAATTAATTCTAGCTAACTCGGAATTTAATTTGGGGTAGTGGTGCTGACCCGAGAGGAGATCCTTCCAATCGCGCAATATGAGTCACAGGGGGAGCCTGAGATTGGAAATTATCTGACCAAGGT
Source organism: Petrea volubilis (assembly GCA_026212405.1). Lineage (NCBI taxonomy): Eukaryota > Viridiplantae > Streptophyta > Magnoliopsida > Lamiales > Verbenaceae > Petrea > Petrea volubilis. The sequence goes on from CM047878.1 coordinate 10,999,144, forward strand.
TAAAATTTTGTGATTTTTGTTTTGACTAATTTATTCTTGAGTTTTGCCCATTAACCTCCGAAAAATATCAAGAAAAAGGATCAATAGCAGCAACAGAGAGAACAAAGAGAACGATGATCACTCACAAACTATTACTCTTCCAAAAGTATTACCGCATCAATTATATTGTTGTGACCAAAAATATTAGTTGGAATTTTTTTTTTTTAATTTCATTCCTAATTAACAGGCCCACAAGTATTTATTGGTTGGAAAAGTTTATTTCTTTTCTTCACCTTTTTGGCTCTAGCTATTATTATTATTATTATTATTATTATTATATTTCTAAACATCTAATCAAAGCATCAAATGATCGAATAATCATGAAATTATAATGAGTGTTTGCATATTTTTTTTTTACAATAGAGTATTATTTTTTAATTTTATCATACTTATAGGATAGTTGCTTTCCTAGATCTTATCTTTAAATTTAGGGTGCATTAAACACCCCAACATTTGAGGTGTTTTGTAATTTGATACCCAATCTTTGCAAAGGTGCAGTTATTGTACCCAAAATTTATAAATTTTGCTTTGGTGGTACCTCTAATGGAATCTTTGGAAGTGCTCCGTTGAAAATGTAGAGTTGGTTGCATTTGACGTTCTTGCATAATTGAAATTGATGGAAAATTCTCATATACAAAAAAAAAAAAAAAGAGTCAATAACCTCCTTATATTTTCAAAAATACCAAAATCCCATGCTCGTTAAAGATCCATAAATTTAGGCTTTTTTATTTTTATTTTTTGACTTTTTGTACTTTATCTTTATTTTATGGTCAATTAAATCTATATCCACATTAGATTAAAATTATAATTTTTAAATTAATTTAAAAGTTTACAATATTTTAATTAAAGTTGTAATGAAGGAACAATGAACTTCTAAATGTGGAATGTAGCAAAGATTTTCATTTAAGCACCACTTCTAAATGTGGAACATCTCAATTTGTAGAAGATAAAATGTCAAAATGCAAATTACGAAGTGGTTGGTTGTTAATTAATTGTAAATCAAGGAAAACTATCTTCTTTATGTACCGACAGATTAATATTAGACCTAAGTATCATACTAGCAGTTCAATAACTAGCAATTCAAGAGTGTGAAATGCCTCGGGGAGAAGACCATAACTTCGTTGTTCATGTCAATGACCTTGTAATTTGTACACAAGCTTTTAGTTTGATAAATGATTCAATTGAAAGCACAAGACGGTAAATATTCTCCTATTTTATCTAACTTTTTTCTTTCTTTCTTTCTTTCTTTTTTGTTTAAGGTTGTTGGGTGGGGTTGTAAAGGGGCGCATAATTTATAATATATTGTAATTTTTAAAATTAATTTGAAAAATATAATTTTCAATTCAATATAAATGTAGATGTAATTGACTCTAAAAGTAAAGACAAAGTATAAAAAGTAGAAAAAGAGAAAAGGTAAAACCGTTATAGATCTCCAATTGAGTAATGGCTTTTTTGTATTTTTAAATACATAAGGATGTTTATTGACTTTGTTATTTTGTTTATGGGGGTGTTACATTGATTTTCAATTCTCAAGGAGGTCAAATCCATATAGGTCTACATTTTCAATGGAATATTCTTAAAAATTCTATCGAAAATACCACTAGAGTACAATTTATAAATGTTGGATACCATAGTCGCACTTTTCACAAAGGTTGAGTACGAAAGTGAAAAACATCCCCAAGGTTGAGGTGCTTAACATATTTTACCCTTAAATAACTTGTTATTGCTTGAAAGTAAGATTATTGTATTAAAAGTGTTCCTTTTAGCTTTTTTAATTGTCCAGTGGACAATATTGACTAGATTCATGTAGTTAAATTATAATTTTAGAACTATTATAAAATAAATATGAATATTGTACTATAATCTCATATTAAATTAGTGATATTAATAAAAACACATAAAAAAATATTTATTAGCTCTTGCATCACTACTATTCAAAGTGTGTAATTATGGCCAAAAATGTCAGAAAATTGATTTTATAAGGTTCGTGAGTGACCAACTTTGCCCAATAATTTGGTTAAGCTCCATTTTTCGTTTGGAATAATAAATTGAATAGTCATATTCTACATCGCAAGTAAAAATGTATTTAGTTGCTCAAAATCAATTTCATGTAAATGAGAAATTAAACGCATAAGAGAGCTTATTAAAAAGTCAAATTGAGTGTTGTAGACTGTGGATGTCCCACATTGGAAAAGGGTGATAAGAATTTCTTGTATTTAAGTCTCAAGTGGCAAAAAATAGTTGGCCCTTTTGGGGGTTCAAAAGTATTTAATAGGGAGAGGACTCAAACCAAGCCTATACATGCGCCGTCATCCAGTCGGTGGCGAGCTTGGGTTAGGATTGGGTTCAATCAAAATATATTCTTTTCAAATACAATTCGAATGAAATTTGGGTTGAAATCAAATCAAAATTGAACTCAAATTAAGTTGGATTGAACTAAATTAGCTTTAGCCCAACGTGATTCGTCGGAGTGCGCGTCCAGGTGCGGCTCACACATACGAACAGGCGTGGTCCACGCCTAAGCTAGTACACACATTGCACCGTTTGCCTCTATAGGCACAACTTTTCATCTATTTTAAATAAACTCCCAGTTGTTGGTATTTCATTCAATTCCAATCCAAAATAACTTTAAGTTTTTGCATTTTCACTCCTAATACATTCCATAGCATTCATATGTGTTCTATTCTATCCTAAGAGTTCAAAACATATTTTAAAGTTCATTGTTACTTAAAAATTTGGTGTTCCTATTTCGAGAAAGAGATCGTTGTATCTTGAGAGATGGCTGTCGTGAACAGCGAGCACCAGTGCAGGGCAATTTCATCTTAAAGCCAAAGAGTCCAACTTTTGCCTCGACCTAACCCCATATCCTAATCATGCCCCACATAAGCACTGTTTTCCAACAAAAAAATAAGTAAATTTTGAAAAAAGAAATTATTTATTGATAATTAATATGCTAGTTGGTTGTAGAAAATGATAAGAAGAAAAAAATATATGAAATTCTATTAAATTAATATAAATTGTAGGGGGCAAAAATTCAACGAACAAATTTTTATCCACAAATGTACGTGGTAATATTAAAAATATTTTTTTAAAATAATAATTTAAGAAATATTTTTAATTGCAGTAACATTTTGGATAAAAACACATTAATATTAGCAAATTAAACCACCAAATACAGGAGAAAGTAGAAGACCCATATATTTGAGAATGAGAATTCCATTGAAATTATGAATACCTCAACATAAATTATGTCAAGCAAATCATTAGATCAATCTATTCCACTCAAATAAACTATTGGCATAATTTCAATACAAATTAAATTCCAAAGGAAAATTAGTTCAGAGAAAGCACGCCGTCAAAAGACCAAACAACGTCATTAAAGATGAATTTGCCTAACTCGACATCAAGATGAATTATTTAATTTATAGGTAAAATACATCAAAATTAATGTGAGAATTAGTTGAATATCATATAAATAGAAAAACTATAATACTTTATAAAAATATTATTATTGTTATGTAAATAAAATAATTTAATTTTACTTCCAAGTATCTTTTATACACCGTATTATACTCATTTGTCTACTTGTTCATATGTTACCTGTCTATGACTTTACACCGAGTAGACTTTTTCGCTGTAATTTTTTTTTTATAAAAAAATCGCAATATATGCGTATGTATGAAAAGCTGAAAAATACGTAATTGATCAACTGTATTTAACTAGTTATGATTAAATTATGAATTCGTCCTCAAACTCACTTTAACTTTAGTCATTCCATTCATTTATATATCATTGCTCGTGGAATATCAACTATTTTCATGAAGACTACCAAATTTAAGAAACGAAAAACAACTTTTGGAATATATCCAATGTAACCCTCCAAAATGTGTGTGTGTGTATGTATGTATCCAATGGGGTAAAATATATTTTAATCCTTGGGGTTTCATTTCAATTTCAAAGTTCTTATGTTTTTAATTGACTTGAATTTCATCATTTTATCCATCCCGCGCCAAGTACTTCAGGCAATAAAATATAAATTAACTGAAATAACCTTGAAGCTACATGTTCACATAAAAAGATCAAACTCCTCGTTGACATTAAAAAATAAAGGCAAAATAGTCCCTCAAATTTAATGTAAATATTTTAATAGTAAGGGTTCATTGCGTTTTCATCCTCTAAATTTGGCGTATTTTTGATTTTGCCCTCTTCATTTCAATTTTTCTAATTTAGTTCTCCTCGTTTATCAATTTTTCGATTTTAGTCTTCTCTGTTTATTAATTTTTTGATTTTAGTCCTATTTTGGACCAAACTAATCACCAGTGATTACGTGGCATGTGAATATGCGATTTTTCTGCCATTTGTGGCGATGTGGAAATCCAGTTGACATTTTTTTAATCTAGCATTGCACATGTGAATGTTGTCTTGTAACATAAGACTAAAATGAAAAAAAAATAAAATTATTTGTTCCCACAAGACTTTAATTAAAAATACCAAATAAAGACCATAAAACCCTTCATATTCCCCTTCCCCTCCTTCCCCTTCCCCACCCCCACCGCCACCCCCTACCCCTCCCCCACCCCCTCTCCAGCCCCCATCCCCTCCTCTAGCTCCCCCAATTCTTCCCCCTCCCCGTCCCCCTCCCCCAATTTTCACCCTACTTCTTCCCCATCCGTCCCCTCCTTCCAATTTCACCCTTTTTCTTCTTCCCCTCCCCCAATTTCTGCTCTGTGTGTGCATGTGTGTGTGTGTGTGTGAGAGAGAGAGAGAGAGAGAGAATATATATATATGTATATATATATATATATATCTGTGTGTGTATGTATTGTATATGTGTGTGTGAGTGTATGTGTGTGTTTGTGTGCGAAAGTATATATGCATTTATGTGTGTATATCTTTATATATATATATATATATGCATGTGTGTATGCATATATATTTATATATATATATATATGTATATTCTATGAAGTTAAATTTGAATATAATTTTATTTTGGTCATTTTTTAATTTTTAAATAAGATATTTAATTAGATAGCATTGGTCATCGGATTCCGGTCAAATTCTATGCTATATCAATTCTGCCGATTAGTTTGATTCAAAATAGTACTAAAATCAAAAAATTCTTAAACGGAGAGGAGTAAATAAATAAAATTGAAACAAAGAGGACAAAATCGAAAATAGGTTAAACATAGAAGACAAAAATTGCAATTAAGTGTCTCTAAATGTCACGAGACTAAAATTGTGCAGTATCATTATGTTAAATAGATTGTTCAACACCAAGATAGTAACATCCTCACTCAAATTCCATTTTTTTGAAGGTATTTTTTATGATTAGATACGTAATTGAAAAGTTCATTTTTGCATCCACACAATAAATTCAAGGACATCTCCAACCACCAATTAATATGCACAATATCACACCGTAGTCTTGTTTCTTCCGTCCTTCATTTTTTATACCATCTTGACTCCTATCACTATTTATGGGTTTTATTAAAAAAAAGAAAAAGTAAGTAGCAAAATAAACCTTTTCGATTGAGAATCCAAAACCTAAATCAATTTCTTATTTTCACATAGAAATTTATGTTCTTTCTAAAGTTCAAAAGGGACATTGGTTATCTTTTCTTTTTGACGTTTAGAAAAAAAAAACATTGAAGTTGGATTTTACAAACTAAATATGTTGCTGATCATGAAGTGTAAATTCTTTCCCAAGTCAATATCTTCTCATAAGTGGATATGATTAAAATTACTTAAATACATGGACTATTCACATTTCCTAGTATGTAATTTGTAAAAAAAAGAAAAAAGAAAAAAAGATTTTCTAATAATTTATTTAATTATTTAAAGGTATCAAATTAGTAAAAAATCCTATAATTTGGAGAGAAATGTCACCATATGATGAACAAAAGGATGAAATTGAGGTCAACTAAAAACTTAGTGACTATTTTGAGATTGAAATCAAACTTCAATGATGAAAATAAATTTTACCCCTATCTCATGTGATTAATTAGTATCACCGCTAGTATCATCTCACAAGCGTGGATACTTCTGCTTACTCATCTTTGATTTTGCAACCCAAAACATACATAAAAAACATCTTAAGTCTTAACTTACTAATAAAACAATGCCGTTGTCATGGATCAAACGTGGGTCGCCTGCATAACAGGCAGAAATACTCACCACTATACTCTAACAAATTGATGAATTTTTTGTTTCACACTATGATTTTTAAATTATACAATCTAATAGCAAGCCCATAAAAAATGAGCTTCAAATCCAACACTTATATTTAATTGAAAGAGCTCAAAAACATAAAACATGAGTAGCTATTTGGCACACTCGATTTCTGTGCAAAGTAAAAAATATATATTATTCAATTATATAATTAAATTTTAATAATTTATGTCATAAATATTTTAAATTTATATATGAATATGTTTTTAGTATTCATTAAATTTTATGATAAAAAGTAGAGTAATTTATCTAAAATAAAAGAAAATTATATGATTAAAAATAAATAAATATGAGAACTAAAAAAATTAAACAGCGTGATACGATAGAAAAGAAAGAGAAGATATTGATAAAGTTGAAAAAAAAAAAAAACAAAAGGAACGTTGAATTGGGGGAGAGATAAAATAGGAAAGAGAGAGAGAGAGAGAGTAGAATAGGGATTGATAGACCAAAGCTGCCAAGAGACCTAACTCCATTTACACTTTGCACCATGAACACATCTTAAATAGCCAGCTTTAACCCTTAAAGAGAAAAAAAATATAGAAGATTGCACCCTCGAAAATCTTTAGTTTTGGTATCAATGCACTCTCACTATTTTCAAGCCAAAAAATCCATCAGAGTTGGCTTCTTTTGAGGACAAAATTGTCAACCTAAAACATTATTAATCTCCCTTCAAAGTCCTGAACGTGATTTGCAAAATAATTTAAGGTATTTTACCTTTTCACGAAATGGAAATATAAAGTAACAATCTTCAAAGCAAAACTAGGATTTTTTGCAACTAAAACTCTTCATTTCTCGAATTAAATTTGGGTAAAATTTCAAAAGTAAATTCAAAGATTCATGTGCAATTTGAGTAATGATACCAAAATTGAGAGAAGTACATAAAAGTTCTTCAATTATTTAACATGGTTGTCAGGCTCCTTGTTATGGTAAAAAAAAAATTATTTACAATTTATTATATTGAATATCTATTTTTGAAAAATTTTGTTTTTACATGCTGAATAATAGTTGTGTTAATTTATATTAAAATGTCAAATGATGAATTTTTCGAGAGCATTGACATAAAGTTAAATTTTATTGCTTCATTTATTGCTGATTGTGGTCCTATTTTTTTTCCCCCATAACTAATTTCACCTATTTTTTTAGTAAAGAATTTTCTTCATTTGTATTTTAAATCCAAATATTTGTTTTTAAAAATAGTGATTTGGTTTAAGAATTGTCATATCACTATAAAAGAATAAACTTCAATAGATATAAGTCATATTTTTATATATTGGGAAGATTTGGTGTCTATTACTCTTTTTATGTTAGATGTTAGACTTAAGAGAAAAAAAAATACAATTGTTTTTTTGGCCAACAATTTTTCTATCACAAGAAGTCAACTCTAATAATTTTTTTGACCCGAAAATGGTGAGGGTGCATTGATGTCAAAACTAAAGGTTTTCTCAAGTGCAATATGCTATGATTTTTTTCTAAGGTTGCTAAGTGACTCTTAAGGTGTTTTCAGGGTGCAAAGTGTAAATTGTCCTCTATAATTATTTAATGGGTGAATTACACTGACCACCCCTGAGGTTTGGCTAATTTACGAAAAACCCCATACTTTTTAAAAAATTACCAAAACCCCCCTAAGGTTATATCAATATTACAAACTTATTTTAATTTTCGAAAATACCCCTTCCCTCTTTTTGGGTGATTTACACGGACCACCCCGAGATTAGGTTAATTTACGAGAAACCCCCTGCGATTCAAAAATTACCAAAAACCCCCCGAGGTTATACCAATATTACAACTAGCACCTACTTAGGTTGACTTATCAACAATATTAATTCTTTTTTTTCCCCTCTGTAATATTGTTATCATAAAATTTTCATATAATAGATTTGAAAAAAAATGTGATTATTTATTCAAATAAATATTTTAAATTTAATACATTAAAAGTATCTACCAACAGATCAAGTATGTCATATTATCATTAATACGGAGTAAATTTTAAGAGAAATGAATTAGAGTCCTCAAGCTAAATAAAGTTTTCAAGTGCATTATTTAATTTTAATTTTTTATTTCAATCAATATTTATATTTTTCATTTTAAATTATGGGTATATACGATGCATATAATTATATTTTTCTCAAATATAAAATTAGCACATGTTACGTATATTTTGTATAAATTCATAACACTGAATTCAGAATATTTATTTGAATACGTAATCACATTTCTTTTTCCAAATCTATTACATGAAAATTTTATGATAGCAATATCACAGAGGGAAAAAAAATTAATATTGTTGATAAGTCAACCTAAGTAGGTGCTAGTTGTAATATTGGTATAACCTCAGGGGGGTTTTGGTAATTTTTGAAACTATAGGAGGTTTCTTGTAAATTAACCTAATCTCAGTGTGGTCAGTGTAATTCACCCAAAAAAGGGGAAGAGGTATTTTCGGAAATTGAAATAAGTTTGTAATATGAATAGAACTTTAGGGGGTTTTTGGTAATTTTTGAAAAGGTAGTGGATTTTTCGTAAATTGGCCAAACCTCAGGGACAGTTAGTGTAATTTTCCCTTATTCAATGGCCCACTTCCTTTATATAATAATATAGGTATTCAAGAATATTGAATTCCTAGTACAAATTTTTCTCTCCAAGGTATATTTCTTACTCAACAGCTTGTGGCTCTTTGCGATGAAAATCATGTTCTCGATGTAAATGCACCACGTGCAACGAACGCCCTCAAAACGAAAAGAAGTACTATTCACTTTGATATTGTTATTCTACAAAAATACTTTCATACCATACGCTTTTGGTGACTTAAGCATCTGAGAATTTTAGTTAGATGCATGCTTTTTGCTATATTCATGTGTGTTTTCATCTTAGTATGTCTAGGAGCCCACCAGCATCCTTATTGATCCAATTCACTCTCTCCTAGAGGATGTGTTCTAAACCAAAATCCGACATCATCAAGTGCATGATAGTAAACCTTTGGTGAAAATAAGGTATGTAAGATTTAATATTTGATACATTCATAGCGAAAAAGCGATAAATTTGAGTTGTGTACGCATGACCTGCACGTTCCCTCCCTCATTAGTTGGGACTTAGCGAAATATAAAACTTCTTATGATTGATAACCCTTTGAACGTTGAGTTGATTGATGTGTGAATATTGATCTTGCTTTTACATGATTTTTATATCTAATTATTAAAATCTCTAATTAAAGTTGGAATAAAATAAGATAAAAGACTTGAATATAAATTTCTCTCTTCAACATGAAAGAAAATAAAATAAATAAATGAGCGATTTTCCTTTTCTCATCGTGCTCGTCGTTGCAACCCAAAACATTCATAAGAAATAGATAAATAAATAAATGTTTTGAATTAAACTTTTTGGTGTCATGCTAGTTATTCTCGAATGCAAGAGACATATTATAGCTAGGATCAATACAAGAATGTATATACTTTAGTCTCGAATGTATATATTATAAATTTAATTTTTTTGACGGATTTAACTTATAACAATTCCGTTAGTGAATGTCTTGTCATTAATTTTTTTTTTAATTTTATTTACATTGAATTCGTCACTAATCCATTATAGACACTTTAAATTTGTCATAAAAATTTTCCATCCTAAAATTTTTATTAATAAAGAAAATACTTTCTTATAGTGGAAATTTTGGTGGCTATTGAAAGGGCAACAGGGACAACAAAAGAGAAATTGCATTAAGTACACTTGAAGGGTCTTGGTAAAATATGGCAAAATTTCATTGCATTTGTTTTGAGCACGTGAAAAATATTTTTGGGATGTATATTCAGTCACATGGCACATAGAAGCATATTGAAGCAAAGAGGTGATATTTTCCGCGTGCAAAAGCAAATCGAAGACAGATCATTTTCCTCGAGTGAGAAGGGTATAAAAATCAATATAATGCATGACGTGTTTCGACTTTCTGGGCTTTTGTATTCTCCTTTTTGTGGTTTTTCTCTATTTCACTTTCTCCTTAGCAACACGTCATACAATAATAATAAAAAATTGTTAGTTTGGTATAGGCCCTGTGATACTAACACAACAGAAATATAAAAATTTAACACAACTATTATGTATAAACGCATCCCATTGCTATTGCAATGCGGACACGTTTAACAAATTTCGAACAAAGTTATATCTTTGAGCCATCCGTTTGATGTAGAGAATCGTCTTGTTCAAACACGAATTCTCCTTTGAGTTCCCAACTAGATTTCAATCATCCAAATCGCATCCTCAAACTCGATCCGAACACATTTAGCCGAATAGGTGCCTAAGCGTTCTCCCTGTAAAGATAGTCCACACGAACGAATATCCTCGGGTTCTCGATTCTATGTTGGAATCGAATCAAAAACCATCTTTGTGTATATGAAACTATATACATTATAACTTTTAGAATAGTTCCTAAAGTTTTTAAGAATAAATTGAGATGGGTGAATTTATTTTCCAGGTGTTTCTTAATTCCATGATCATTAATTTATCAAGAATTGAGAACATATTCACAAATCAAGAGGGAGAGCCAAGAGTTCACATCATGTGTGTGGACGTTCAAGAACAACACTTGTTCTTTTGTGATTGTAGCTCTCGGCCTATTAGGAAGGGGAAAAACAAGAATCCACTCTTCGCCTTTTTCTTATTGTAGCTCACTGCCAAAATAGAAAAGGAAAACAAGAATCAGCCTTTTTTGCTTTTCCTATCCCACGGATCCATGTTTTTGACCATATATACATATACGTATTTATATCATTATATATATCCTTCCTTTTGTATATCTTATATGTATACATATATATAGATATAATAATATTATATTATATATATATTGTTATATATATATATGTATCATACATATATCCATATATATATATAATATCTTATATATATGTATAGGTTTATGATATATATTACATATATCCACACACACACACACACACACACACACACACACATAAATATATATCAAGAATTCTTTTATTTCTAACTCTTTGAAAATAGACCCCCACATGATTTCTAGTTTGTTGATGATAAGAATCTCTATTCTTATCACAAAGCAACAAAATCTCTATTTAATTGATTTAATAAATTAATTCTAAATTATTTGATTTCTCCATCAATTTCCATAAATTGATTTAAGGGAAAAACATTATTTACCACCCAAAGTATGTGGGTTTTTACAGTTTCTCATATAAATTTTTTGTTTTTTACCGGTTGTCATCTAAACTTCACATTTTTTACAAATTACCATCCAAGCGCATATTCCGGCGGAATCTAAGCGGAATATTCTGCCCTTATGAATGTCATGTGACAGAATCTGGGCGGAATATGTGCCTCGATGATGATTTGTAAAAAACGTGGAGTTTAGATGACAACCGGTAAAAAAAAAAAATGTTCATACGGCAAACTATGAAAACTCTCATACTTTGGGTGATAAATAATTTTTTTACCTTGATTTAATAAATCAAATGATTTAATGGGCTTAGGGCTTAGGCCTTGAGGTCCAATTAAATTAACACTTTAACTTTATTCAATTAAATTAACTATTTAATTAATTTACTTGACCCAATCAAATAACTTAATATATATTCTATTGATTAATTAATATCTAATTAATTAATGGATTGAGATCCAAAACGTAGTTAAATTAACTCTTTAATTTTGTTTAATTAAATCAACTTATTGATTCAATTAATTCTATTAATTAATTAATTAAATTAATCAATCGAATATATTCCATCTCAATCGATTAAATCAACACTTTGATTTAATCCAATTAAGTGTTTTATATACGTTTAGGAGTTTATCCATTCATTTGTGTGTGACCCCTTAGGCTCAACAATCGATTAGAAATGAGCTCGCATCTCATTGTGATATCTTAGATGATAAATTCATCAATTGGTCAATTAAACTAATTCAATTAATCACTTATGAATTAGAACACTTTCTAATCCAATAGTACCAATCTATCGCGGTTGATGTCTAACAACAAGCCCACCACGCTTAGTCAATAGGTGAAGTGTAATGCGTGAACCTGTTCGCTTATGATTATCGTGCAAAAACATTCCGTCCATTATCTAATCTCCCGATTGAGGTATTGGATATGGGATTTATCAGAACTCCTTTGACCCTCAATTCTATGGTTCTTATTTATAATTAGTCTTTTCGACAATCGATCAAGAAACTCATTTCTAATCGTTGTCTCTACCGTGGCCACAGATTTCTGTAGACTAGCTAAAATAAAACACATAGGAGATTCACTCACTGTACAAGGTGAGTAAATGGATTCTTTATTAACTCTCACAAACCTTCATACATGGGAGATCTATACCCAACATAGGCGCCTTAAGACCCGCCACGGGGTCAGTACCTACATCAAAGTATAAATGCACATGTACAAGATTAATGTTGAGCCTCAAGTCTAAGGACTAATTAATGCACACCATAAGCTGAGAAACAACCCTAATTCGATGTGCAACTAGTGCTCCCACTTAGGTGTTTCTTGGAGGGATCATCAGTGAACTCATTCTCCAATGAGCACCTACTTATGCATATGAATGTCTCTATATTCGATATCTATGAACAAAATATCCTCGTATTTCAGATATATCATAAGTAGAAGTCTTAATCCGAGTCATGTTACTGCCCCTAGTATTTGGTAGACTCTTCGAGTTGGAGTGATTTAGATCACGCCTCAGGGACTTGTTTCAAAACCTCCATCTCTATGCGAGGCCAAGTCCCATAGCCTTATGTGATCTAGGAGCTTCAACTATATATGTATAGTTTACACATTATGATGCAGGTGGCCAAAAAGTATAAACTTTTATTTCTATTATTAATTGAAAAGACTGTTTGTTACTAAGAGTATTTAAAAGCATCACCAACTCGTTGGCTTGTCGGGCACTAATCTAACAATCTCCCACTTGCCCCAAAGCCAACGCCCCTTGGTTTGAAAGCCCATCTTCCAAAGATGTTCTTTAATAACCTCATGGTTTAAGGAATGATCTAGTAGGTCGACCACATTTTCTGCTAGGCGACTCTATCCACTCAAATGTCACCTAAACCATCAATTTCTCAAAATAGATAGCTGTGTTATTCTAAATGCTTTTAGAATATTTGTGCTTGGATCTTTAATGAGGTCTTGACTTACATAGATATCATCTTAAAGACGATGACACGCTTGGTAGTGCTAGGAACTTTCACATCCAACTTTTGGATAAAATATTTTCCAGCCAAAACACTTTATATCAATATTTCATTTGTCGTAATGATCTCCACTTCAGCTGTCAAGTCTGTCATGGTTTCTAATTTGGAACTTTTCCAAATAACCATGTCACTACCGTAGCAGAGCTCAAGTTATAGTTGTCCATATCTAATTTGAAGAAACACGAACGAAAGATCCCTCGAGTTTCAATTCTCCATTTCTGTCACATTCGAGTTCTGTATCCTTAGTACTTTTCAAATACTTTAGGATATACTTGATAGTGACTTGGTGACTATCACCGTGGTTTGACTAACATCAACCAGTTACGCTTAGAGCCTACATGATTTTGGTCGAGTACTTAGAATTGCATATTAAGTTCATTTCAAGATGGCTGCACTAGGTATGCGAGACAACCTCTATCTCTCCTTATTATTGTGCGTGCACTTAATTTAGAGTGTTTAATCCCATGTCTCTACAGTTTGAATCTTCAATTAGATTCTTCTCTACCAAATCTTATTGGCACTATAGACTGTGTACATGGATTGAAAAAATACAAATATTCTCCTAGATCTATCTCTATACACCTTTGAACGAATGGCACCTTCTCAAATCCCTTTTGGAGGACTGAGTGGACAACTATGCTCTAATTGATTTTAGAATATCTATCTCATCTCTATGAGAAAAACATCACCAACTTAGAGCACTAAAAGTAGAATGGTAATCCCACTAGTTTTTATGTAAATGCTTGGTTAAATACGTCTTTTGATAAATTCTAATCTTTTGACTATCAAATTGTATAGACTATTTCTGGGGTGCCTGATTTGGTCCAAAACAAATGGACTTGGAGTTTACAAACTATTTTGCTTACTTCCACTGGATATGAAGCCACTTAGGTTGCAATAAATGGATGTCTTTGTCAATGTTACCATTGAGAAGTCAATCTTCATATCCTTTGCCAAATTTGATAATCAAATTATTTAAAGTGAAAAAGTTAATCCAAATGATTTCAGGCTTCATGATTGGTGAATAATCCCATGTGGGTATTCTTTAGCAACCAATCTTTCCTTATAGGTCACTACCTCTCCAATTGCTCAAAGTTTACACTCGTAGATCATTTTGCAATCATATAGCTCAACTCTTTGAGGAGGATCTACCAAGTTCTATTTGTTTGGAGTCTCTGGAGTCCATTTGGGTTTGCATAGCTCACAGCCATATCCCCGAGTTTATGTATAACATAATCTCCTTATTACAGGCTTATTTAGAAATCCTGCCAGATCTCTAAAGAGACGCATTTACAACTCATTGTTTCTTTTTGATTGTATTTCTATTGTTTGTGGGGTCGACGCTTTTTTCTTGAACTCCTTCAAGATTTGTGATCCTGCCTTTTTTTATTTAGTAGAGAATCACTCATTATAACCCTTTTTACAAAACAAACACTATGTTCCAATGTATCACAAAAATAATATCTAAAAGATATTTTAGATATCCCACAAATTAGTCACAAGATGGATCTAGCATCCAACTCAACTCCCGTTAACTTCTTAAAGTAAGTGAAAAGCTTTAAATCTTCAAGTAAGATTATAAAGATGCCCTTTTATTATCACATCTTATGTGACTTTTGGTCATTGCCTTGGTGGGTACTACTCTTAGTATCCTTGTAGTGGGTTCTTAAGGTGTTAACCTTAGAAAGATAGCGGAACAACTATAAAACTCTTTAACGAGTGAACCATATTTCTATAGTGTGGTCCTTATAGAGCTCGTTGTGAGAGAATCCTATTCTTTTTTAAAGTGACCTGGGAATTCATTGTTACTAAATTCTTTGAACAATTCAAAATTAACCTCAGTTATCGTGCCTCATTAATTACAAGCCCGTTATGACCTCGGTCATTGCTATGAGTAATAAAGTTTGGCACTTATCGCGCATACTAACACTTTAGTGAGCTTCTAATACCCTTATAAATCATAATCCAATGGATGCTTTGGTATATTGACTTTGACTTTAGACATTTATTCCCTTTGGATAAGATACACAAGTAGTCAATTCCTCTAGATTCGTCTAAAGGATAGATCCTAAAGAAGTTGGCTTGTGTATTCCATTCATTGGAATTATGTCTAAGTTAAAAGTCTTAGATTATCCTTTTTGTGTTTGTTTTCTTGTTGAACTTTCAGGAAAATACATTGGAGGTCAAGTTAGATAAAATCTACTTAGTAATATTCCATTGATTACTCAACGTAATCTAGGAACGTCAAGGGATGTTTATTTAACTCTATACGTAATATAGTCCTTAGGTACTAAGTGATCTTGTCTTATTAGCTATTGAAGTAACCATTACTTCATAGCTTTAAGACATACTCTCCATCACTTAGCGTATGTGCTCTTATCATCACTTGCAACCCTTTGCATAGATGAGCCTTAGAACTACGGTTAATCTTAAGATTAATTTCTCACGACTTTCTTGGTTGTCTTATGCAACAATTTACATAGATATTCACTATAGCCATCGATTAATACCCTAGAGATGCTCATTAATCATGAGATTAACTCATAGCGATGCCTTCTTGTAAATGTTGCAACACATTGCAGTGATAAGCGCTATCGTGGGTATCTAATACCCAAGAAGTGATATTAATTAAAAGATTAACTTCGACAAGCATTTCTTTTGGAGAGAAATGCAAGACTCTTCTTGCAGTTCCTTTATCTAATGTCCATACTTCTTATAATAGAAAACACGTCTTGTGCTTAATGGGCCTACTCTTGACTATTCATTGGTCTAATAGTGTCATGCCTTTATAGGAACCTTTCCCATTTGATTCTAAGACTTTAGAAGTCATAGAGGCAATCATTAGAGCTTATTAGTTATTTTCGGCAAGTTTCAAGTCATTCTTGAAATCCTTTCGCCATGAGCGCGATTGGAACCATTCGTTTCTAGTTGTGAGGTTAGATCAAGAGTGGATCAATAAATATTTACAAAGTAACAATATTTGCAAATGCAAGCAGAAAAATAAGAATACATTCAATTAATATTATTGTAAATATGATATGGTCTTTTATCATAAGTTACCTTCCACTATTTTATCAAAATCCTATGACCGTCACATAGAAATTAAAAAAAAAACACGTTTTTTTTCTGGTGGGTATCAAAATCCCAAAGCGTTGAAGTTGGACCCATGACTCATCACTACAAGAAAAAGCTCAATTTTCGGCGGAATATTCCGCCGAAATTTTTCGGCGGATTTTCGGCGGAATTTCGGCGGAAAATTAAAAAAAATAAAAAATAATAATTTTTAAATTTTTCGGCGGATTTTCGGCGGAATTTCGGCCGAAAAATTTAAAAAATTTAAAATAATTAAAAAATAATATTTTTTAAATTTAAAATAATGAAAAAATAATAATTTTTAAAATTTTCGGCGGAATTTCCGCCGAAAAATTTAAAAAATAAAAATAATTAAAAAATAATATTTTTTAAATTAAAAATAAATAAAAATAATAATTTTTAAATTTTTCGGCGGATTTTCCGCCGAAAAATTTAAAAAATTAAAATTAAATCAAAAATAATATTTTTTAAATTAAAAATAATTAAAAAATAATATTTTTTAAATTTTTCGGCGGATTTTCCGCCGAAATATTTAAAAAATTAAAAATAAATAAAAATTAATATTTTTTAAATTAAAAATAATTAAAAAATAAATAAAAATTAAAAATAAATATTTTTTAAATAAAAAATAATAATAATTTTATATATTTTTAAAATATATTAAAATTTAAAATTTTGATTTTTATTTGAATTATTTTTATAAAATTATTATTATTATTGTTATTATTATTATTATTAGAATGAAATGATTTTTTGTATGCTATATATATGTATATAATATTATGTATTATATATATAAATTTTCAATAAATAAAAACGTATTATTATTATTATTATTAATTATTTTTATTTGAATTGTTGTATGATATAAATATATAATGTAATGAATTATGACAACAAAGTGAACATAGCTCAACGGTAAGAGAGTTGTTTGCCAACCGAGAGGTCGAAGGTTCGACTCCCAGCGGCCCCAAAAGTTGGGATAATATCGGGCGCGTGTACACACGCACGCACGAGCTGGGGCGAGGTCCCGTGTTCGACTCCTAGGTTGGGCAATTGAAAATATATTTTCAAAAATTCAATTTAAATTTCGGCGGAATTTCCCGCCGAAATTCAACCGAAAATAATTTAATTAAAAAATTTAATAAATAAATAATAATTTCGGCGGAATTTCCCGCCGAAATTCCCCCGAAAATTAAAAAAATTTCAGCGGAATTTCGGCAGGAAATTCCGCCGAAAAATTTAAAAAATTAAAAAAAATTATATATATTTTTCCCGCCGAAAATCCGCCGAAAAATCACTAGCGACGAAGGTTTTTTCGGAAGATTGAATCCGCCGAAAATCCGCCGAAAATTTCGCCGAAAAAACTGTGTTTTCTTGTAGTGCATGAGACATCCAATCACAACCTTTGGGTAGGCAACCTCTTTGCCAATTGCATATGCATGCAATTCTCGATTTATTTTGCCTTGTTTTTCACATGGACCCATGACTCGTGAGACATCCATGCTAATAGATGTTAAGTCGAACCTATCAATTCAAGTTCTCGTTACCTTAATTACGGTCATGCCATGACCCATGAGACCATGCAGTAACCAAGATAGCAAAAACACATATGTCTATACTTAGATATCAATCTCAGCTTTTCACAGTTATTGCATTCCACAACTCGTGAGACAATGCAATAACCAAGATAGCAATCACAAGTTGATACCTATTGATGGAAGGCATGGACCATTGAAATGCCCTTTCAATGTTTGCCCAGTTTGAATTAATATTAAATTAGAACTTGAACTATTCAAGTAAGGGTAAATTACTCGGGTAAATTCGCAAGACCTCATCAAATTCACATTTATTATCTTAGTTAGGTTATCTATCCTATGCATGCATCAACATACATCATAAAATCGATAACATAAATCATAATAAATTAAAACCTAGCATGTTCCTAATCTTGGATGATCAAGGGTCATTTCCTAAGCGGTCCATGAGAGCCAATCATGGACCTAAGGTCAATCTAGGGTGTGCAATCAAGTAATAACAAAAATAAATCTCTATCTATTACATTGAATGTATCCCATACATTCATGGGCCTTGAACGCTTCTTGCTCCTCGCCTTCTTGAAAAAATCTATCTCCTATGAACTATCCTCACCTCAGAAGAATTTTACATCAAGAATTAAAAAAAGAGAGAAGTAAGAGACAAGTAGGCCTCGTTAAAACCAATCACATCACAAATAAATTAACCATAAATAAAAGGTCTAGGCACCTTTGATCAGCCCATTCATGACATGAACAAAAATAAAAGCAAAAGTTTCAATTTACCCATAATTTAAAGATTTGGGTGTTTATCTAATAAATACAAATCTTGAATTCTCTAATTCAAGATTCTAAATAAATTTTAATTTTTAAATTAATTGAAATCTAATTTCAATTTAATTCAAAACTTAAAATCAATTCATATTTTGGATTCTCTAATCCAATCACAATTTGGCTTAATTGATTTGAAACTTAATTAGAATTCACAATCCCAATTTTAATTTAAATCTTTAATCCTTATTCAATTGAAACTCTCCAATTCCAATTAGGATTTTCAATCCTAATTTGATTTGGATTTCCCTAATCCTTATTTAATTTGGATTCTCCAATCCCAATTGAATATAGACTTCAAATTCAAGTTTGGTTAGGATTCTTCATCCCAATCTAATTCGAATTCACAAATCCAATTTCAACTAGAACTCTCTAATCCTAATTTGCTTTGGAATTCACTAGTTCCATTTGAATTTGAATTTCCTATTCCAATTTAAATCACAATTCAAAATTCCTAATTTAATTGGAATCCTCAATTCCAAATTCTAAGACAATCGCATGCAAACTTTCAATTAAATTTCAAGTTGGGCCAATAATTAAAATTTCAAAGAAAAACATTTTTTTAAATTTTACTTTGAGTTTCAATTTGAAGAATAATTAAACAATTTAATTGAAAAAAAAAAGAGAAATCCAATATTAACATAAAATAAGAACAAAACAAGAAAAACTATTTATCAATGGAAGTTGAAACTCGATCCAACAAATTCAAAACGAAAAGCGATTAAACAATTTAATCCTAAACAGGCAATTCCTATGAACGAATCTCTATTGAATTCAAATATTAACACCATAAACATGTTTAAGTTGCATAATTGGCTTTGATTCCACTGTTAGTTTCACATAAGTTTCGGGACACTCACTACTAGAAAAAAGCTAATTTGCGACTAAAACAATGGTCGCAAATCTGCAACTGCGGTTCTGACGAACCTGACTAAAATGTGCAAAATTTGGATCAAAAGTTTGTGACCGATTAAGTTGGTTGCAAACAATAGTAT
This sequence comes from Petrea volubilis, assembly GCA_026212405.1. Classification (NCBI taxonomy): domain Eukaryota; kingdom Viridiplantae; phylum Streptophyta; class Magnoliopsida; order Lamiales; family Verbenaceae; genus Petrea; species Petrea volubilis. Next base: position 11,019,077 of record CM047878.1, read on the forward strand.
TTCAGTTGCTATGTTGGTGCCATGTGAAAAAGTTTTAGGCCCGAATTTGCGATTGACGTTATCAGTTGCAAACGTTGTAAGCACGATTTGGCAACCGATGAAGTTGGTTGCAAAATTTGTCGACATGTTTAGGACTGACGTTGTGACCGGCGGTGTCGGTTGTCAAATTCTAGTGTATTGTATCCATGTGTGTGACCGATTTAGTCCGTCGCAAACTATTTTTTTTATTATTTTTTAAAAAATTTTTGGCCACACATCAATTTAGGTCACACTTTAATGGGTTTTTTCTTAAAAAAAAATTGTTTATTGATATGTATAGCTAATGATAATATATTTTTTATCTGCAATTCTGTCTACAATTTTGTATGATTTTTTTCTGTCTTCTCAGACTTCTTCCCTCCTAATTTTTGGTAAGCCGTAGTTCCCTCCCACACCATCGGACGTGCCACACCATCGGCCACACACATCGTCGGACACTCACGCCGTCGAACGTTCCACACCATCAGCCTCTGTTTTGTTTTTTTTTTCACTATCTTCTCCAAACTTAATGTTTGCCCCTTTTTTTTGGTTTTTTCTGAATTTCAGCTGGTGCGTGGCAGAGATTCCCTTTGGCAAATCCATTCTTCACCATTAAGCTCTTCACTTGCACAAAAGACTTCACCTGAACATAAAATAGGGGTTCTGAATTTTTTAGTTGTTTGCTTCATAAAACAGGGGACTAAATTTTTGAGTTGTTGTTGAATCTGTTTAGGATGTTGATGGTTGAGGGGTTTTGTTGATTTCTTCAAATGTTTTATTGTGTTTGTACCTTTCTTCGTGAGTGGTTTGTAGATTCTCGTGTTTTTCTATCTAATTTAGTTTTGATTATTGCTATATCTTTGTTTGCTCGATATGATAATTTGAATTACAAAAAAAGTTGCTAATAGTTAACTGAGTTAGACCAAAATTACATCAGTATTTCAATACCAAAAATTCTTTGATCCTTAAAGTTCCAACATGTCTATTGATTTGGAATAATATTAAAAATAAATATTATGTCTGCACGCTTAATAATCTAGCGTGATTCAAAACTTTGCTAAATATTAGATGACGTAATCAAAATTCATATTTATTTAATTTTCAATGATCTACTTTTCAAATTATCTTAATAAGTTTACTAAATGTGAACAGATGTTGATTTCATTACTCAAGTATATAAGGCGCTTAAATGCGAGTAACTGTTGGTTTTTTTAACTTAAAAATGAGGTGCTTAATTAAATTGAGCTGATTTTGATTTTGTTACTCAAAGATAATGTGCTTAAATTTGATAGGATGTTGATTTGGTTACTTTGTATAAGATGTACAATCAATTCTTACTATTATTAAAGCCTAGCCTTTTTCACCACTTTCAATGTGTCTATTTAATATATATATTTATATATATACTTTACTAATTGTCAACATCCTAAAGCTTGAACTGAGGCAGTAATGTTGATTTACTCCAAGGATTGGGCCTTTCTGCTTGCTTAATTTTGTGATTGATGGAATCCAGTATTATAACTTGTTTCATTAGAACAAGATTACTTTGCCTTATTTGCTGAGAGAATGAGAGGATGTAGGCCTTTCTGCTTGCTTAATTTTTGTGATTGATGGAGAATAGATGCCTGCATGAGCTGCAAGTGTATTTTGGACTGCGTGACCTTATAACACATTGTGTTTGTAGGCCTATTATTAATCATAAACTCTTTCAATTGGTTTAAGCTAATTTCAGTATAAGGGTAGAAGTTTTTAATATTAAGATGGAAACCGCATTCTCAAGTTGGTTTCACTTGAAGTGATGTAGTCCTTCCGAATTTCTTCAATATCTTTACAACCTGTAGACTATTTCTTAGACAATGCATGATCCTCCTGGACTTCAAATCAAGAATAGATTTTGTTGCACTAACTAGTAATATGTGCTTAATTAGGTTGTACTAATCAAGCTTCATTCCAAGAAGAGTATGGATATACGTGAACATTGTAGTTGGATGTATAATAGGCTTATGCCAAGACATCAAGGCTATATGAAAGAATTTGAGGCTGGTCTTAAAGAGTTTATGCAGTTTGCAGCGACACAACCACAGTTACTAAAGGATGGAGGATTTAGGTGTCCTTGTTCAAAATGTAACTGTAGGAAAATCAAGAGTCCTGATAAGGTCGAGCTTGATCTATTAAAGTATGAGTTTCAGCCTAATTATTGGTATTGGATGGCACACGGCGAAATTGCACCAAAGGGTTATGGTCTGTACGTAGGAGGTCCGAGTAGCCCTACTCCCTATAATATAAATAATGATGGGTTTAATCGATTCGAAAATTTAGTGTACGATGCGATGGGGGTTGAGATGCAGAATGAAGCCGACTTGAACCGTACTGAAGGGAGTCATGATCACGGTGGAGAAGAACCTCTGAACGCCGATGCTCAGTACTTCTATGATATGTTGGAGTCTGCTTGAAGACCATTGTGGCTAGAATGCCAGTCTCAAACTGAATTATCTTTGATTCTTCAAATGATGTGCTCGAAATCTGACTACAATTTGCCACAAGGGTGCTTTGACAGAATGACTAAAAATTTTAAGTTATCAACTCCTTCTGGAAGTTATTTGCCTAAAAACTTTTATGAGGCAAAGAAGTTTATGAAGAAATTTGGGCTAACTTCAGAGAAAATAGATTGTTGTGTTGGTAGGTGTATGATATATTACAAACATGATATTGATTTGAACAAGTGTAAATTTTGCGGATATCTACGGTATAAACTATGTGAACGGGGTAAAAAGAGGCAAGTACCTTATAAGAGGATGTATTATTTGCCCTTAATTCCCAGGCTAAAATGATTATATGCATCCTTAAAATCAGTCGAGCATATGAGGTGGCATTTTGAGTGTAATCGAGAGCCTGGGGTGCTATGTTATCCATCAGATGGGCTAGCCTGGAAGCAGTTTGATGAAAAACACACTAAATTTGCCGCAGAAGTGAGGAATGCTCGTCTTGGTTTATGTGCAGATGGATTCAATCCATTTAATCATTCATCAACGCAATACTCTTGTTGGCCGGTAATTGTGACACCTTACAACTTGCCCCCTAAAATGTGCATGACAACCCCTTACATGTTTTTAACTTGTTTGATTCTTGAACCACACAATCCAAAGGAGAGAATTGACGTGTACTTACAACCTCTGATTGATGAATTGAAAATTCTTTGGGTTGAAGGTATGGAAATATATGATATTTCAAGAAAGGAGAACTTTCGAATGAGAGCTGCACTAATGTGGACGATCAATGATTTTCCTGCATATGGGATGTTATCAGGTTGGATGACTTCTGGAAAGTTAGCTTGTCCGATATGCATGCGTTGGACAAAAGCATTTAGATTGAAGTATGGTGGAAAGATATCATGGATCGATTGCCACCGTTAATTCCTACCACCCAATCATCCATTTAGGAATAATAAAGATGGCTTCTACAAAGGAAGACGTGAAAGATCAGAGCCACCTCTTAGAATGTTCGGTGAGCAATTGTGGGAAGAAGTTCGTAACTTACCCAAAATAATAGACTTATTTATCAAGCATGCCAAAGTACATGGATATCGTAAGTGCCATAATTGGGCAAAACAAAATATATTTTGGGAGTTACCTTACTGGAAGGATAACCTTGTGTGTCATAATTTAGATATTGTGCACATAGAGAAAAACTTTTTTGATAACGTGCTAAACACTATAATGGACGTGAAGGAGAAAACTAGAGATAATGAAAAGGCTCGACTAGACTTGATTAAGTATTGTAAGAGGTCAGAACTACATCTGAAAAACTTGCCCAATGGGAAGGTGGCAAAACCAAAGGCTAGTTTTACTTTGGGTGATGATGGAAGACGAGATGTCTGTACGTGGCTTGAACAATTGAAAATGCCGGATGGTTATGCTTCCAATTTGGACAGATATGTGGACAAAACAAAATGTAAACTGCGTGGCATGAAAAGTCACGATTGTCATGTGTTTATGCAACGATTGCTTTCAATTGCTTTCAGCATACTTCCACAACATATTTGGAAGTCTCTAACTGAGTTAAGTCAGTTTTTTAGAGATTTGTGTTCAACAGAGCTACGAGAAGATAATTTGCTACAGTTGGAAAGAAATATACCGGTCATTCTGTGTAAGCTAGAATGGATCTTTCCACCTGGGTTCTTTGATTTAATGGAACATTTGCCAATACATTTACCGTATGAGGCGCTGCAGTGCGGTCCTGTACAATACTGATGGATGTATCCATCTGAGAGGTAAATTGAAATTACATATGAAGGCTCTATTTGTGAAGCATATCTGGCACAAGAGATTCTTATTTCACATCGTACTACTTTAAAAGTGACATTTAATCAAAGAGCACTAGAGGCAAGAGAAATGAATATGTTGGAAATAATTACATACCACAGACTTTATCAGTTTTCAATGATATTGGACATCCTGATGGTAAGATTCAAAATAGATTTCTGACAGCCAAAGAATGGGAGAAGGCCCACTTTGCAAGTCCAAAATTTAGCAGGATATCTGCTCTATAATAATATGATGAGTTTAGGTGTCTAATTTAGGTTAGTTTAATGAGATTCTGTAAAGTACTATTGATTATCACTCCCACAAATAATCTTCTATCCAAATGCTAATTACGAGAACCTCCCTTGAAAATTAGTGAAATTTTCACTAGTCTTTCTTTCGAAATTACTAAAACCTCGCCTCTAAGTTTATAGAGTTCATTAGGATCATTTGGATTTTGGGTAGAAATTGCTTATTTCAGCAAAATATCTAAATGGATCTTTTTAATCTCAGTCGACATTAGCGCAAGCATAATGTACACAATAAGAGGATATGGCAAGAATTTATAAGTCATTTACATTTTCTATTGTTCAACAATTTCTATTCTAACCCTATCAAATGTAAATTTTCGTGGACTTAGAGTAAGGTTTTGGTCATTTAGAAAGGAAAAGTGGTGCAATCTGTTATTTCACTAATTTTTCAAGGGAGGTCTCCGTAATTCACCCAACATCATTGTTTTTGTTGTGGGAACTATAATTTGCCTCATACAAATTCCCATACTTCTTTTATGGATCTACACACACTTTTCTATACATATACACAGATTCAACGTACTAGCCCCTAAAATCTATGCAAAAATCATATGAAGCTACTGTCCTGAGGTAACATCTATGGTAACCGAAATCGTCATAGAGCAAAATGCCATACTTTAATGGAGCTGCGATATTGATGCAACAACATCGTTTCGATTTGATGGTACATACCAGCAGTGGAGTGTGATTCAGTTAGTTCCATTAGTTTTTTTTCAAAATATTATTCTTGTAAAAAATTCATCCCAAACAATTACTTTGTCAAAAGTATTTCCTATATTATTACTTTTTTTTGCCCTCTATACGATAATACACGGACACTTTTAAAAATGACCTTGTGCAGTTTTGTGACACGGCATCTACGTGTCCGAGAATTAAAAGAAAAAAGAAAAAATTTGAAACAGTGGAATGGCATTATAGAATTTTTATATATTTTGTGACTGAATTTGCAACCAACAAAAGGCCAGTGCAAAAAAAAATAAATAAATTTGCGACCCGTCATTTCCGTCGCAATTGTGGTAAATTCCGTCACAAATGCGTTTTGGTTTATAACATGTTTGCGACCAACGATTTCGGTCACAAAAAACAAAGAACTTTGCGACTGATAATGTTGGTATCAAATACACCAAATTTTGTGACCAACCTTGTCGGTCGGAAATGTTGTCACGCAAGCCCCACATCAGCGTTTTTTTCGACTTGCGGTTGTTGGTCGCAAAATCGGTCGCAAACAAAAGTTGCCGCAAAATTAGTATCAAAATTTGTGACTAGGGTTTTTGCTACCAACTTTGGTCAGTCGCAAACTCAGTCGCAAAGGCATTTTGCAACCGATTATCAGCAAAAATCGATCGTAAAATCTGGCGCAAATTAGCATTGTTCTAGTAGTGACGAACACAGTGAAAATATAAAACTTTAACACATAACTATTATGTATAAACGTATCCCGTTGCTATTGCAACGCGGATCTTATGCAAACAACAAACACGTTTAACAAAGTTCAAACAAAATTATACCTTTGAGCCATCCGTTTGATGTAGGGAATTGTTGTGTTCAAATACGAATCCTCATTTGAGTTCCTAACTGGATCTCAATCATCCGAATCGCATCGTCAAACTCAATCCAAACACATCCACGCGAATAGGAGCCCAAGCGTTCCCCCTCTAAAGATGGTCCACAGGAATGGATCTCCTCATGTTCTTGATTCTATGTTGGAATCGAATCGAAAACCATGTTTATGTATATGAAAGTATTTACATTCTAACTTTTAGAATAAATCATAAACCCTTTAGGAATAAATTGAGATGGATGAATTTATTTTCTGGGTATTTCTTAATTCTATGATCATTAATTGATCAAGAATTGAGAACATATTCATAAATCAAGAGGGAGAGCCAAGAATTCACATCATGTGTGTGGACGTTAAAGAACAACACTTGTTCTTTTGTGATTGTATATTCCTTCTATTATCTAATCTCTCGATTGAGGTATAGGATATGAGATTTATCAGAAATCCTTTTACCTCAATTCTATGGTTCTTATTTATAATTAGTCTTTTCGACAATCGATCTAAAAACTCATTTCTAATTGTTGTCTCTACCGTGGCCACGAATTTCCATAGACTAGCTAAAATAAAACACATAGGAGATTCACTCACTCTACAATGTGAGTAACTGGATTCTTTATTGATTCTCACAAACCTTCATACATGGGAGATCTATACCCAACATAGGTGCCTTAAGACCCGCCTCGGGATCGGTACCTATATCAAAGTATAAATGCATATGTACAAGATTGCTATGGAGCCTCAAGTATAAGGACTAATTAATTCGCACCATAAGCTAAGAAACAACCCTAATTTGATGTGCAACTAGTGCTCCTATTTAGGTGTTTCTTGGAGGGATCATCAGTGAACTCATTCTCCAATGAGTACCTACTGATGCATATGAATGTCTCTATATTCGATGTCTATGAAACAAGATATCCTCCTATTTCAGATATGTCATAAATACAAGTCTTAATCTTAGTTATGTTAATGCCCCTGATATTTGTTAGACTCTTCAACTTGGAGTGATTTAGATCACGTCGTACAGACTTGTTTCAAAACCTATATCTCTATGTGAGGCCAAGTCCCATAGCCTTATGTGATCTAGGAGCTTCAACTATATGTGTATAGCTTACACATTATGATGAAGGTGGACAAAAAATATGAACTTTCATTTCTATTATTAATTGAAAAGATTATTTGTTACAAAGAGTATTCAAAAGCATTACCAATCTCATTGGTTTGCCGGTTACTAATATAACATAAATAATATTTCTAAGGTGAAGATTAGTATGCAGGAAATGATTTGAGTATTAATGGAATGAATTTTAAAATAGAACGAATTAGGAAAAGAATGGTTTTAATGCTATTATTCTCATATTTGATATGCTTAAAGAATACAATAAAAAATTAAATTAATCGTTTCATTCATGTATTTTATAATTAAATAGTAATGAATGATAGAAATAAAAATAAACTAGGTGTAAGACTAAAAATAAAGCTTATATAAAAACTTTAAATTTTAAATTATACATTACCACTATATCATTTAATTTTAAAATAAATTCAATAAATATCGTGCATATAAATAATATAAATAAAATAAAATATTAGATATATATTTTAATATATATATATATATATATATGATTTATGTATAAATTTCATTTTATGTAAAATATACACAATTTAATACAGTCATTTATATTTAATTAATATGGGTATACATTTTATAATTATAAGATAGATTTAATAAGTATTATACTAATAATATGAAAATATAGTTCGTTGTCAACCATTGAAAATAGCCAAACTCATCGGTGGTGGAACAAATTATTAAACTCACACATATGAGAATGATGATTCTTTTGGGAATAAGTCTTTCTAACTCTGAAGAAAAAGTGATGATTTGTATGTGGGAAAGGATTTGAGCGGGAATGTAATGAATTTGAGAATGGAATGAAACGGAAAATGAATGATGTTGATATGTATATTTTTTTGATACAATCAACTGGGTACACCATATAGGAACACCCACATACACACACACACACCGAAAAGAATAGGACAAAGGACAAGAGTATTCAAACTCAAGACCTCAACGGTGCCGGTTCAAACCCCCACCACTAAGCTACAACACTAGTGACAAAAGATGTTGATATTAGTAAACCTAAGCTTGGTATATCCAAGGAATAAGTTAAGAAATGAATTAATCATTTCATTCATATATTTTGTAATTAAGTGGTAACGAATGATAGATATAAAAATAAATTAAATATAAGATTAAAAATAAATTTTATACAGAATAGTTTAAATTTTAATTTAAATGCAATATAAATTCTGTATTTATATGATATAATATATGCCTATTATATATAGGTGTTCACTATGTAGTTAAATAGTTTATATATATATATATGTTGATATATCTTTTTTCTGTACAAATGTATATTGCATTTTTATATATTTTTTATAAAATATCTAAGTATATCAATTATCTTATATTTATATATTCAATTATATGGACTAGATTTGGGTAAAGAAAGTTGTCTTGAAGGCATTTTTATAAAAACATTTCCTTCCTGAGTTTGCTCAATTGAGGTAGGGTCATGTGAAATATTATTTAAAACAGGAGCAACTTTTTCCATTATCCAATTTTTAGGAAATTCAATTTCATTCCATTGTATGGATCTTCTTGTAGTAATATTAGATTTACTAAAGTTAGATTCAATTACGATAGTTTCATTTGCTAATTTGTCTTGTTGTTTACATTGAGGATTTAATGTATGAAGAGTTTTATAATATATTCTGTAACATATACATATTACTTTAGATCCTGGAGCATAATTATACCCATGAGTTTTAACATTTAATGTTAATGCATCAAATATATTATTATCTATAAAAGATAGTTGTAGGTTGGGAAAAACATTAAAATAGACAGGCCCATGGGCTAAACTGCTTTCAATTATACCCATTATAGATTGATTCCAGTTTAAATTTCTTCCATCTCTTAGGACAGCTAAGAAACTTTCAGGTAATCCTTCTAGGGTTAAAGGTTTAAAGGCAATTTGTACTAAACCAATATGTAAGAATTTATATAAATTTTTATATCTATGTAAATCTTTTTCACTCAAAAGTTTTAATATCATTTCATCTTTATTTAAAGATATTGTTTCTTCAGTTGTTTTAACAACTTGTTTCCATGAGATTTTCTCAAAAGTACCTATTTCATATATTTTATTTATATTAATTTTAGGAATGGACCATCTATTTAATAGATCTAAGTCCTGGGGTAATTCCATTTCATGGCAAACACTGTCGAATATATTAGAATGATAGTAATTTTATATTATCATATATGTGTATATATGAATATATACTAGCATGTGAATATAATGTAAATATTGATTCTTTACTAAATAAATTAATTTTTTTTATATAGTTTTGAATATTTTGTTTATAAATATACTCTTTATATTGAGAAATTATAAAATTCTTCTTTTACTATAATAAAACAATATTCTTTTTAAATATTTAATTAATATCTCAAAATATTTTTTTCTTATTATTTTTTATACGTAAAGAACAACTTAGATGGGGATATAGTTATGAAATACTTAAATAAAATACAATAATAATGGTTAATTAAAATAATAAAGTTGATTATTATATTTAATATTTTTTATTTTTGTTCTTCTTCATATTTACCAATTTAATAATAGAAATCATGTTCATTTAAAAAAAAAAATAGTTGGTATGTATTACAACTAATGAATTATTTGTAAAAAGACAAAAATTGAAATGAACGCCAATCAATGATGTACTATAGTAATTGATACAAATAATTTGAACATCTCGATTTAAACTTGGAGCATGAAAAAATATATGTAAGAAACTTTTACACTTTATTTTCCTAACATCATTTGATGAAATAATTTAAATTATATTTTCGATTTTTCAAAATTAATACAGGCTGAATAACATACTTATTTGTGACGGACGGATTCGTAAAAATATAATTATCGTTAAAGAAAAATTATTGAATGAAAAACTGATTTTTTTAAGAAAAAAATAAATTGTAATAATAATAATAATAATATTTTATTGTATAATTGATATTTTAGAATTTTTAAATTCTAAAACTTAATCTTGATAGTCAAAGTTTATTGCGCTTTAAAATTTAATAAATTTTTTGAAACAAAAAAATGTTAAAAGAAAAAAATCAAATGGAGAATCACAATTTTCAAAAAGACAAAATAATAGAAATAATAAAAATAACATTTATATTAGAACTACCTTTTTAATAATTTATAAACTTATCAATCCCATTTTCCTAATTAGTTAAAATTTATTCCCTATTTAATAATTTTAAAGATCTTAATTCCTTAACCATAACTTTCTCTATTTTAATGTCATTCCACCAATGGTGCTTTGCCTCAATGATAGGGTGGATGTCCTATAGCCTGAAAGGAAATGGGCTTGATTTCCTATGAATGCGATATTACTAGTAGTTTAAAATTTTTTTATTTCTACTGTATAGTAAATTGTATTTCTTTGTTATTGTTTTTCAATTAGAGTATTCATACAAAACAAATCCCATTCCACTACCTTTAAGTCGGCTAAGTTTTGAGAAATCTTTTTTGGGTGAATATTCCTGTTTTTTCTCCATTAAACTAATGTTTGTTATTAATTTATTCATCTTAACGATTCTTAATTAATATAAGGAAAAAATCGCCATTCATCAATTAGTTACTAATTAATTAAAAACAAATAAAGGACATTTTTACCATTATCTTCATAATAAAAGATAAATGAATTTTAATTATTTATATTTTTAACTCGATAAAATGATTCTAAAGCACATTTTGTAACACCCTTAATTCCAATTATATATCACAACCAAATTAACAAGATAATTCAAATGTACTCAGCACAATAATCATATCCTAAAATAAATTTCAATAGTGGACTCAATCGACAGTACTTATTGTAGGACTCAACATATCTACCCCTGACTATCAGCTTCAACCTCTCCAAATCCCAATTGGATATACTTTGCTTTATTTGTCCACTTCCTAAGCAAGAATCAAGCCTCTTTGTGAATATTGCTCTTTTCCAGAACTTATAGAGAGAGAATTTAAAATATAAGCCAAATAGTAAGTGAGATTGTCAAGTTCTCGAGTGCAAAGACTTTTTGAAACATGATCGAATTACAACAAATAGATCATTGATATATATATTACAATCAATGACGTGAAAGCGGTAAACATAGTAGGATACAACTGATGGTTGTTGATGTCGTCAATCTTATTTCACCAAAACAACATTATCACTGTGAACAAGGAGCGACCATGCCAACTAAGAGACAAGCCCAGGAATATGCCGATTCTACGATCCCATCTCACTATGACAGCTTCGATGTCATGTGTTTAAGGTGAATACACACTCGAGGAGCACAAACGATTTGACAAGTCGAATGATGCCCGAATAATTTATGCCACACTCAAGTCTAAAAGTGTCCAACGATCAATCACAAGCACGATCAACAATTCAATCACTTTCTCAACCAATCACATTTGCGCATAGGTGAGATTAATTAAGTACTACACTGGGCCAATTACAAAAACACTTCAATCATATATAATGATTACATATAAACAATGCATCACTCGATCAAGATGGTAAATATGATGTAACACAAGCTTTTGATAAATTTCAATTGTAACATAATTCTTTTATTTAAATACTATTAAAATACAATATTACATATAGCATGTACTTCTTCTATTTTTGAAAGTAATATATAGTTGAGTTGCGATACTCACCTGTTACCCAAGCTTAGTTCACTACTCCGGTATGCAAGGTGTCATGCCCCGAACCCGGGATGCGGCAACGCGATGCTCTTTATCCCGAAAGGACTCAGAGACACCAAGCCACATAAATCAGAACATACTAAAACCATAAAATATTCATTTAAAAACCATAGTCGACACATAGCAGCGTAAAATATAATAATTCTAGCTATTACAATCCAGCCCAAAACATAAATAGAAAACTAAGTTGCAATAGACTCCATAAATCAAGGTCTTAAAAGAAAATGACGTAACTAAATAACATTTACCATATTCTCTAGGCAAAGATGACTTCCATTGGATCACCAACCCCAAAATTGACCTTCGTAACCCTCGTCGGTACTATCCTCTGCAAAATAGTTATTAGTGGTGTGAGCGCACTCGCCCAGTAAGGGATCTCTTGAACCTCTATCAGATTCGAACGAATTACATACAAATATAACATGAAAATAATATTTGTAAAACAAACAAGTTTGAAAGTCAAGGTTTACACCTTCCAGTTACAGAAACAAATAATAAAGCAGAATCAAACATATTTATTGATATATCGATGCTCGTGAATATTCGGAATCACTATTGACCAACTTGATCAAGCCCTAACTATAACCCCGTTAGGTGGGTTCAGACACTATTTTTGTTACCCGTAGGAGGGCCTTAACTACAACCCTGTTAAGTGGGTTCGAACACTATTATTATTACCCATAGGAGGGCTTTAACTACAACCCCGTTAAGTGGGTTCAGAGATTGCTACTGTATCCCGTAGCACGATCGAAAATTTTGAAACTCGTTCCGACCGATAGAATTCCAAGTGTTCAGAGCATTATCATATATACACATATAGCACAATATAACATAATTTTTAACTTTACATAGAGAAGATTCATAAAATAGCATGCTTAAATCCAGTTTTTATATAAGAAAATTACTTTCCCAAACAAGACGTAAATTTAAGAAAAACCTATGTTAATAAAATAAATTGAGGGAAGAAACCACTTACTTGAACAAAAATATAAGTTTCACAAAACATATGTTTATAAAAGAAATAGAGGGAAGAAACCACTTACAACAATATATTTAAATCTCTACGATAGTCAGTGTTTTATGAACCAAGTTCTAGTCATGATTGATCGAACCTAGTCATATAAAGAAGGCTTATAAGTCGCAACCCAGCTCTCTCAAAGTAGTGTATGAAACTCTTGCCGTGCACTTTCCTTAGGGGTATTTGTATACACACGTACCTATATAGGTACACACACACACACACACACACACACACACATATATATTATATACGTATATAAATAATAAAACCCATGCTAGCTTGTTACTCACTACTAGAAAACAGGAATTTGGCAACGGATTTCTAGCCACGAATTTTTTCCATTTTCGCCATGGATTTAACCGTGGGCAACCTATTTTAATTTTTTTAAAAAATTTTAAGCTAGCCACAGATTTATCTGTAGCCAAAAATAAATATTTTTTTAAAAAAATAAACATAGCCACGGATTTATCCGTGGCCAAAAATAAATCTTTTTTAAAAAAATTAAATCTATCCACGGATTTATTCGTGGCCAAACTTAAATTTTTTAAAAAAATTAACAAATATAGCCATGGATAAATCCATGGCCAAAAATAAATAATTTTAAAAAAATTGATAAATATAGCCATGGATTTTTCCGTGGCCAAAAATAAATTTTTTTAAAAAATAATAAATATAGCTACGGATAAATCCATGGCCAAAAATAAATATTTTTAAAAAAATTAATAAATATAGCCATGGATTTATCTGTGGCCAAAAATAATTTTTTTAAAAAACTAAAAAACTATGGCTAAAAATAAATGTTTTTTTTTAAAAAAAAAATAGCGATAGAAAATCCATCTCTAATCTGACAGTTTTTTTTCATAAATAATTTGATTTTAATACACCACAAAACCTGCAATTTTTTTTTTCAAAAATCAAGATACCAACAAACATAAATACCAAAAAATTATGTATCAATGTAATACTAATAATCCATATGGCATATTTTATCATATATATAATTAATATATGATATTATTCTACTAGTTTAATACAATAATTCATACAAAACAATTCATACAACAATACATATATAAAATTATTTACAAGTCAAATGTAGGAACATCATCGCCTCCATCATCCTCCTCATCATTATCATTGTCATCATCGTCGTCGCCTTCATTTTCATCCCGAGCAACAGGAGCAGACGAAGTAGAGCCCTTCTTACACTGCAGAGCTAATTGACGCGTGAGTTTTTTGAGGTTGGCCGCCCTTCTACAATCTTATCTAAATGTCAAGCTTATCAAGAATGTTATCCAAATATTATCCAAATACAATCTTATCCAAATCTTATACAATATTATCCAAATACAATCTTATCTAAATCTTATACAATCCTATCCAAATCTTAGCATCAATGGCATTTATTAAGGCGAAAATGACATTTAATTAACTAAAAGAATATATCCAAATGAATGATATGCTTAATTTCAAAGTCCAAAGCCTAATGTCTTTATTCCAATAGTCTTAACTTAATGTGATTGGCCCAATAATCCTCGGCCTAATAGGATAGCCCAATATCCCTAAACCCTACTGGATTTAACTAATATTAATAATATTAACAATAGCAATAATAATAATGTGCCTCTTAAAAGGGTTAGGGTATCACACATGGTCCTCTAGTTACCTATACATTCGAAATTCACACAAGGTATCTGAAGCTCATTACCTATACATTAGTAATTTACTCGGATCAATCCATCAATTATAGTTACAATAATGTCTTATAACTTGTTGACTTTATAGCTACGATGCATGGACACGGCCAAAAATGGCCATTTGCACCGTTAGACACGGACACGGCTCCGACACGGGAAAAACGTGTCCGAAGATACAAAAAAAAGAAAAAAATTCGACACGATTGGGACATGGTTGGGGCTTTTTTAATATATTACAAAGTTTAAATGGGGTCTTTTTTAAAATTTTAAAAAAATTAGTGCAAACACTAAAAATAAGAAATAATTTTTTTAGTCTTTAAATCTTGTAACCTAATTAAGAGGTGTTTGTTTTAATGATGAATATTACTATTTATCTATCACATACTTTAATTTAATAAATTATAAATATATAATATAATACAAAATATTTTTTAATAACCGTGTTAGAGTTGTATCGTATCCTAAAATTTTGAGATTTTCTGTGATGTCGTGTCCGTGTCGTGTCGTGTCCGTGTCCCCGTGTCCGTGTCCATGCATCATAGCTTTATAGGCAACATACACTCATATCGTCAATATCATCTAAATTCAGCTCTAAAAGTATTTCATTTATTAAATTCAAATATAATCTAATACATGATGCTTTATCAAATATCATTATTATTGTAGTCTCAGTGAATTCCAAACTCCAAAAATCTAAATCATTAATCATTGCCCAATTAAATTAACATATTTACTTTGTTTCCTATCTCCAGGTTTCCCAGTACTTATCACTAGTACACCTTTACAGTCATTGTCCTCAATAATTTAGATAAGGGAATTGTTATTGGCACTCTGTGTAATGATTCGGTATTTCTAGGTATTTTTAAAAGTTATTTATATGATTAAATTCTTTTTAGCATTTTTATCATTTCATATGTGAACTATGTGATTTAATTGTTTAGCGCTTTATTATTTTATATGTGAAATGTGTAATAACTACTATGTTTTCATACCAACTATTTGATTTTACATTTATGCACATAAATCAATAAATATATAATTTGATACAAGCATTTTTTTCAAAATCATAATGAGAAGAATTATTTGTAATAAAGCCATATATATAGTATTTTTTGTAGTTTTTAAACAATACATATATGTTAAATATTTAAATATTCATCTATACGTATTTTCAAGAATTACGACTTATTAATTTATTCATATGTATTATTTAAGTGTTATAATATATGCATATTAGGTGACATTTAGAAATATAATAACTATGTTGGCCAAATTAATTTTGCAACATATAATTAGTACATAGATATGAATATATATGTGTGTGTGTCGATTATATATATAATACACATTAGAAATTATTTTATGGCTTGAAATATTATCTAAATTAGAAATTATTTTACATATGCTAAATATTCATATTATACACATACATATTTATATTATTATATATAGATTTACATTCTAGTACATATATACATAGATAGACACAATACTATTAATATATGATACCTATATGTTGCATATATATATATAGATAGATAAAATACTATAATATATATTATATGGATATATACAATAGTATAAAATATATTATATATATATACATTTCGTACACATATATATAAATCAATCAACAATATTTTATATATATAAAGATATATTTTCATATATATATATATCATAATAAAAATGTTTCTCTTGTCTTACTTGTATTACATGAAAACGTCATTGTCTTTAGTAAATGAATTCATACACCTAAACTACTAGTTAAATCAAGAATGTATACACTTGCATTAATCTTATGAACTTTAGCTAACATTTGTAAGGTTAATATTAAAAGAAAAACACTTGTTAGCATCTTAATAAATTAGATTAACACAAAAGGGAGTCTAGGTTACAACTCATGATATTTAGGTTTAACAATTGTGTAAATTACAACGCAACTTAGTGTGAACACAATTAATATGAAGCCTTAGTTGGAAGATTGCAATAATTAAAAATTGACCTTATAATATAAAAATCCTATTTATTGCCCTAAACTATATAAATAGGGGATAAAAAGGGGATTTAGCATTTCATTTTTCATCCCACACACACAAACACATCCACACACAGTAAATCCAGCCTAAAACATCCCACTCACACTCATCTTACTCTAAACACACAACACACTGCATATTTATAGTAAATCTTCTACCCACATATATCTATACATAAACCCTTCTTTTTACATACTTATTAGCCCCTATACATCCCCTTAACTCCATAAAACACTCTTGAAAAAAGTAGAAGAATATTTAATTAAAGGAGGGACCTTACTTAATTTCATAAGTAAAAGTTCTTACTTTAATTCATATATATTATATATTATAGAAGTGAATGCTTCATATTTGATACAAGGTAGTAATTTTTCTTAAGGCATGAGTTAGTTTTTCATATAGTATTCATACATTTATTCCCATATTAGGACCTAGAATGTTACTAAAAATTAGTTACTATCTTAGTCCTAAGGGATTCCATAGTAGTTTAGCTAGATGCATGTTGTGTGTTTATGCAGGATGATGTTGACATTTGTGAAATTCTGCTGAATTGTGAAGCTGGAAATTATGTGTAGTTATAATTTATGCTATGACAGGGTTTTATTTATGTGTTAGAAGCTGCAAATTTCAGTTTTACAATGAAAATCCTGTTTATTTTCAAAGTTGAAAATACTATTTCAAAGCTGAAAAATCCAGTTTTGTTTACGGCACGACGAGATAAGGTAGCCTCCCGTCAAGGTGGAAAACGTTAGAAATGTGTTGCACTTTATGATTCTTATGATCTGAAAATTTGTATGAGTTATGTTTGATGAAAGTATGTGAAAATTTGCATGCTCGTAACACACACGCGCACCTTATGCATTCAGTAAAATTGCTACTCAACATGTTGTTGATATTGTTGTTATTCAATATTTTAGCCGAATGTGAGAACGAAGTTGCCAACAAGGAGGAAGGAAAGGGATGATTTGAAGCAGTTGGCTAGAGGAAGTCGTAGTCGAGTCCTTGTAGTTTTATCATATGTTTAGGACTCTCATTATGTATTTTGGTATTTGCTATGTAATAAACATCTTTACAAAAATTTTCAGCTTTAAATAATAAAAGTATTAGTAGCATGTTTCAATAAATAGCCAATAGTTTTGGGTCGTCACACTCCATCTTTATTTTTTGTATTGAAAAATTGACTAAATTACCCATTCATCTTTAGAACACTATTTTTATTAGTTTCAATGGCATAACATTTTTTCTATTGTTAATCATTTTCACATTTTGGTTATAAAAAACACACGAGATCAGAACCTTAATGTAAACTCTTTAATTTTTGTTTTATCTTTCTTTTTTGTGCCACTTAATGCAAAAAATATATTACTAACAAAAATTTTCACATGAAACTTCTAAGATATATAAGAAACTATGAAACAAAGGAAAATAAGTTAAATATATAAAAAAGTTGGGTGATAAAGAAATCAAAAGATATTGTATAATTTTGTTGATATTCAAATATGCAAAATATTAGGTAAATAATAATAATAATAATAATAATAATAAAAGAAAAGGGAAAAGAAAACAAAGATGAGTTTCATAACTACAATCTTTAAGGCATGATATCTCATTCAATGTTTGCACGAACTTGTTTGCTCCATATATTATTCCTAAAAGATATTTATATAAGCATTAATAGAACAATATGCACATTAAGGGAAAAATTATGTTACATAAATATATGTATGCTGAAATTAAAGTGCGAGCAAAAAACTTAATGAAATAATATAAAAAGTATGAAAAAGAAATAAATACATTTGTTTCTATTAGATGGGTTGTAAGAATGGTAGATATCTTAAATTTGTTCGATACTCTTGGTATTCACAAGTTTTATTTTCTCCTCCAATTTAAAAATCACTATTAAATTTTCTAAAATATTAGTCGCCTCTATTTTCAAGTAACTAAAATTAATATGATAAAAAAGTAGAAAAATATAATGTAAAATATGGGCAAAATATTGCACAAAAGACAACAATATTACAAAAAACAATTTGTCAGGTCACAGTCAAAATAAGAAGTTGAATAACAATTTTGAAGTTATTGTCACCAAAGCCAAAAAGAAGATGGCGAATAATAGTATTCTTGAATGCAAAAAAGTAAATAATAGACTATTAGGGTTTTTTGTCCAATAAATCAAATTAAATTAATATTTAAAAATAGAAAAGGTATATTGGCCAATTGATAAAAATTATAAAGTGAGAGGAAATGCCAATAACAATTTTGGAGTGCCAATAACAATTTTCTTTAGATAATTTAGCATCTTACTGAAGCCCTCCAAATCACATTCCATGGTAGGATTTAAACCTAAATTAATCCATTCACAACAATTTCACTTAATTCATAAGTCTTTTATAACTTTTAGCTCAATTTCATTTAACTAATAAATCCAACCTAAAAGTTCAATAAGGCTCTACTACAAATCCTTTAGTTTAAAGAGTTAAGTATAGTCCACTTTAAACCCAAATTGGTTAGCCCAAATCAACAAGCTTCAAGTAAATTGAATCAAGCCCATATAGCACAAGACTATTACCCTATTTGGGCCAAGGACACGACCCAATGAAATAACATAACAGGGAAAATGCATTTTTGGTTCCATAATTTACGTGTAGTTGCATTCTCGGTGCTGTGTGTCGTAATGGCCAATTTTCATTCCTTTGCACATCATTTGGAGGCAAAAAGAGGACTTCGGTTAAAGTTTGGACGGAGTGCACATGTGCAAGGCACGTGCACCGTTAGCACTCATTTTTTCGAGGAGAAAAATGCATTTTTCGTCCTATAATTTACATTTAATTGCAATATTGATCACACCATACATGAAATATGTACTTTTAGTCCCTTACAATAACAAAAGGTGGTCAAAAAAGGGCCTTACACACTAATTGATTTCAAAGTGGATCATATAACAACACAAAAAGAACATTAAACATACATTACCAGCCCTAATTAAATTAAATATTTCAAGATAAAAAATTATGTCAAAGGTAACTAGGAAATAGAGAGTAATGCAGCTAACAATTTCATTCCATTTAATATCTTACAATAAATAAAATGATGGAACACTTTAAATGCTAACCAATTTCAAAGTGGGAGTCATATAACATTGTTTTTTCTTCTACCTTATACTACCAACAATCACAAAAAAAAAAAAAAAAAAGAATCACATATCACCACCCCCCAATGAAATGATTGGGGGGAACAAAATAATGTTATATGTTCCCACTTTAAAAACTGATTGTTGGTGGTATAAGGTGGGAGAAAAAAAAATGATGTTATAATCCACTTTAAAATTGATTCGTATTTAAAGAGTTCTATCATTTTGTTTATTAATGTAAGTTATTTAATGGGATAAAATTATTGGTTGCATTGCTCTCTATTTTCTAGTTGCATGGATGTAATTTTTTTCCCTTAAAACATTTACTTTAATTGAGGCTAGTGGCGTGTGATTTGGTGTTCTTTTTATGACTGCTTGGTGGCATGCGGTAAGAGGAAAAAAATAATGTTAAATGATCCACTTTAAAATTGATTAGCATATAGAGTCATCTTTTTCACAACCTTTTGTTATTGTAAGGGACTATAAATGCATATTTTGTGCATGGCGGGACCAATGTTGCAACTACATATAAATTATGGGACCAAACGTGCATTTTCTCCTCCAAAAATTGAGGACTAACGGTGTACATCCCTTGCACGTGCGCATTCCATCTAAAATTTAACAAAAGTCCATTTTTGGCCACCAAACATTACCCAATGGGACCAAACTTGGCTATTAGGATAATCATGGGACTGAAAATGCAACTACTCATAAATTATAGGACCAAAATTATATTTTTGTCCTAACATAATTAGTAATTATGGACCACCACCACCACCTTGACCACCTACTGCCTGTGGACCACTGCCTGTCTTTGCTAGAAAATTGGTTTGTCATCATCAGTAGGTGCGCCTTACCAAGGTGAACAAATCCCTCAATCAAGTTCATGTAATTCGAAGTCGATTGAATTTAATTTGATAAAATTACCACAAACCCTAGTTTCACCACCACCTTTCGTCCGCCAAAATTCAACCACCACGAATGTCTAAAACCTAAAATTGACTTCAAAAATGGATTCACGACAAAAAAACCCGTCAATCCTCATGAAACTCATTGCAGAAGGTTGTCGAAAAGCAAGAACCCACCTCCATCCTTGCCATCCACGCCGTTTCTCATCGTCGATGCTTTTCCAACAAGCGAAATCTCGTTTTCTCATCACCAATCAATTCCTCTCTCTGAGATGGTTGAAATAGTGTATGTGCACACTCGATTTGGTGAAGAAACGGATGAGTTTCATCCTAGTGTGCATGTGTGTGTGATGGATTGATAAGAAACAAGAAGAGGAAAATTACATTAATACCAAAACTATTTTTGAAATTGCAATGGCAGCCCCCGTCCCCCCAACTTTGAACATCCATTGATTTGACCTCTAAGGTTTCCACTAGTTTTGATTGAATCCCAAATTGTATCAATTGAGTCCTTTAAGATTAAATTGTTTTAAATAGGCCCTTAACATTTGAAATTCTAGATGATCAATTCTTCAATTTCATTGAATTAGGTCCCTAGCTAAATTTTCAATATGTAATAAAAATTCCATTTATAAATTTTGCTCCAATTATAACACAAATGTGAGATGTTACACATTTCTATTCTTACCTGATATATTATATTATTTGATCTTTATTTATCAATTGAAGCCAAGTTACTTTTCATGGGCTCTTTCTAAAACATATAAAATTCTAAAAATTTTGTTTAATATGTTGACCCTTTAAAAAAAAGGTAATCAATTTGAAAATTGTTGTCATTTTACATATTTTGTTAAAAGATGTCATAAAATATAAATCGGTTGCAATAGATAAATAAAATTAACAATAGATAAATAGAGATGAAATAATAGAACTTACTATAAAGAAATTAAACAAGTAATCTACTTTTAGGATTTTGTATTGATTGATATTTTTTTTAAAATCTAATCTAATCTACTCTAATATATATAGTAAAATGCTATGGTGAGCTAATTTAGGTAATTATGTTAGTTGGCAATGGTGTAGATAGATTAGGTTTATCCCAATTTGACAGGTAGACTATTTTTTGTATTTATATTTATACTTTCAAATGATATCAGTATTATCTTCCGATATAACTATCAATCTAAAACTTTAAAACAAACATAAATAATAATATTATTGGTATGTCTGTGTTGTTTTGGCGTGTGAGATAATGCCTGTGAAATTAACATTTGTTTTGGAAATAATAAAATTGGAAAGTTTGCAATTGTTTATCTTACATGGAGCATCAAATCACCAACCCTAGATGAGATTGCAAGATATTATAGGTAATAGCCAAATTGCCAATGAGGAAGTTTGAATATTTCACCATTATTTAATATTTATCTATATTATTATATACTAGCATGTGTTCCGTGCTATGCACGATATTAATATATGTATATATATATATATATGTGTGTGTGTGTGTGTGTGTGTTTGTATTGAATAAATGCATATTTTTATTTTCATATAAGAAAAAATATTAAAATGTATTTGTATTTTTAGAAAAATTGACAAGAATGAAATTTAGGAAAAATAAAATTTTTTAGGTTGATAAAGCATATCTCGCTAACATTTTTAACTTAAAAAACATTTTAATATTGATTAATGTGTTCTGTAATATAAAAAGAATAATATATAATGTATTAATTTCTCTTTAATTGTGTGTAAAATATAAAAATCTAAAATAAAATTATATGTTGCCGATAACTTGGAGTGTAGAAATAGAGTATTTTTAATTATCATGATTTGACCTAAAAAAGAAGAAAGACCTATAAAGAGAAATTTTAATAAACAAATGATTAGTTTGAACTAAAAAATAAAACTAAACTGAAGTTAATAGGTAAAAATTAAAAGAAAATCTTCACAGTTGGTTTAGATTAAATATGAAGAGAAGGATTAGAAAATTAGTATTAATGAGGATCATGATTTACACTTATCACAAAAAGTAATTTTATCTTCATCTTTAATTGTAAATATCTACCTTTGTTGTTATCATATAGATATGTACCTTTGTTGTAATCTTGGTTACTTGTAGATATCTATCTTTGTGGTTATCTTGTTGGATTTTATATGTATGTATACCCCTTCATTGTTAATAAGACAGCATCACATTCATCAATCTTTCATCATATCACAACATTAGGTTCTTTGGGTGAAATCCCTTTTTTTTTTTCTTTCTTCTATTGCTTTTCTTATTCGCCATGTTAGAAACACAATATGGCATTACCACCACAACTGCTACTTCTACTAGTAGCATGACACTTGCTTCAAGTACACCGCCATCTTTTTCTCCTATGCCAAATATTTCCCATCAGATTCCTATAAAACTTACTTCCACAAATTTCTTACTCTGGAAGATGCAGTTCATGCCGATGCTCTGGGGATGTGCTATGGAACATCATATTGATGGTTTATCTGCGGTTTACAATCACCTTTTGGTGGATAATTAAATTACTTCGGCGTATACCTTATGGGTACATCAAGACCAATGGTACTTAGTTGGATTGTTGCATTTGTTTTAGAATCAATCCTTCCTCAAATTGTTGGTGCAGACACGGCTCGTGAGGCTTGGGACAAGATCATGATGGCGTATGCCACTACATCCAAACCAAAATACGCAAGTTAAAATCTCAAATATATAATTTACGTCGTGGATCTGATAGTATTGAATCCTATATGCAAAAAGAAAAGAGTATTAGAAATAGGTTAGCAGCTTTACAAAGTCTTGTTGCTAAGGATGATTTGGTTGAATTTATTAAAGTTGGCTTAGGGTTTCTTATCATCTTTTGAATCAAGCTTTGGAAGCTCGTCGTGATGATGTTACCTATGACGCTCTCTGTGGTATGTTGTTGAATGAAGAGCGTCAGTTGCAACTTGATAAAACTACTGTTATTGCCCTAACTATACATTTAATGTGGTCATGGCAAAGGATGGGCCAACCGTGGCCAAAGTAGGGGATCTCTTTTTTTTTTTTTTTTGGTCAGAATAGGGGATCTTTTTTCTCCTCTACTTCTGGTAATCACAATTATAGCCCCCTATCCCACCACTTGGCTTGCCACAATCCACATACTCAAGTACCACGTTTATAGCACCTCTAAACACTTCCAATATGACTTGTTATAACTGCAGAAGTTTAGGTCATATATTTCGTGTAGGCCTGGCAATGGGTAGGGTTTTACCCTACTCTGACCCTAACCCGAAAAATACACAACATATGATACCATATACCCTATCCTATCATATTTAAATGCAGGCCTATTGGGTATGTGTATTGGGTCTATCTTATTTTTAGAGTACGAGTCCAGAACTTACCCAATCGTTTTTTCGGTTATTTTGTGACATTGTGTCCTTTTTTTAGTTCACACAGACAATTAACACACACACACTTACACACACTGATCCCACACAAAGCACGTACAATTTTAACACACACACATATACACACTATGCACATACAATTTTCACACATTACACACACGCGCATTTTTCACACATACACATATTTTTCACCCACACACTGCACATATAATTTTCACACACACACACACACAATGCACACACACTCATTTTTCATACACAGTGTGTGTGCAGTGTGTGTGTGTGTGTGTGTAGTATGTGTGTGAAAAATATGTGTGTAGGTCATATGAAACTTTCGCGTGTGCCTTTCGCCGAAGATAGAAAACTGGAATTGTGCTAGTCACCCAATTTCAAATCTTGCTAGCACATCTTCTCTCCCAAATCAATCAGGGTTAATGGATAGTGGCACTACACATCGTTGCCAATCTTGATAACCTTGCTATTTGTTCTGAATATCAAGGCCCGGATGAAGTTACTATTAGCAGTGGTTCTCATATGTCTATCTCTCATATTGGCAAGTCAAACTTAGTTGTCTCTAATCATTTGTTTCATTTAGATAACCTTTTGCATGTGCTTATTGCTACACAAAATCTTTTGTCTATTAGTTCCTTTGTTAAATCTAACAATATTTCAGTTGAACTTTTCCTTAACAATTTTCTTGTGAACGATTTTGAAACAATGGCCATTATCTACAAAAGCCAGAGAAGTGATGGTCTTTATGCCATTCCCACTGCCTCCTCAACATCTTCTTCTATGTTTGTCCTTCCTGTTAGTTTATCGTCTATTGCGTCTTCGAAATCAACTGGCAGGTGTGTCTTGGATATGCTTTGACTGTTGCTGTTAGAAAAATAGTTTCTATTCATAATTTGATTCCTTACAGTCATAGTTTGTGCTAGGCTTGTGCCGTAAGAAAAATACACAAACTTTCATTCCCTGTTTTGGATTATTGCACTACAAGTCCTTTAGATTTAATCTGTTCTGTTGTCTGGGGCCTACTTCTCTTGTGTCAAATGATGGATTTTGCTATTACATTTTATTTTTTGATCATTTTAGCAAATATATCAAGATCTATTTTTTGAATAATAAATCTAAAGTTTTGGATGTCTTTCATCAATGTTGCACTTTAGTTGAGAAAATTTTTCGATCGACCCATTAAACAATTTCATGCTAATTGGGGTGGTGACTTTCAAGCATTGGTTTCATAATTAAAAAAAATAGTATTACCCAACATATTTATTGCTCTCACACCCCTGAACAAAATGGTTGTGCCGAGTGCAAACACCTTCATGCTACTGAAATTGGTCGTGCTTTAGCCATGCATCAATCCCTACTCAGTTTTTGGTCCAATGCAGTTAAGTCTGCAGTTTACATTATTAATCATCTTCTGACATCTTGTTTACATGATCGCACACCCTTTGAAATTTTCTTTAATGTTAAGACTGATTACAGTCTCTTTCATGTCTTTAGTTCTTTATATTTTTCTTGGTTACGATCGAATAGCAAAAAAAAAATTGGACCCCCAGTTAAAACCTTGTATTTTTTTAGGCTATAGTAGAACTCATAAAAGATACAAGTGTTTTGATTCATCCTCTAATAGATTCTATGTTTTGGCCTTGTTCTTTTTTATGAATCTATGTTTCCTTTTCAGGCATAGAATGGTGAGGCTTCCCATCCATCACCGTGACTGATCCCCCTCTTACCATAACATTATCCGCTCCACCATTGCCAACTACTCCACCAATTTTTTCATTCTCACTACTGTTGACAAGTACAACCATGCACAATAATACATTGTTTATTCCAATAACTACTTCTAAGTCATCCGGTGACCATTCTTAGTCTTCTCTATTGGCTACAACTACTTCACATGGCATGGATCTTGAGTTCCCTATTGAATTAGATGGGACTAATTCTGATCACATTGGTTTCATTTTTCTCTTGTGGCAATCTGTCACTTCTGCCACATGTGTTCACTTGATTGTGACTCGTATGAGACTGGAAATTTGAAGCCACAGCACATCCAACCCTTTAATGCTTCATCTTTTTCCAATTTAGAGCCTACTACTTATGCCCAAGCTGCTAAGTTTCCTCAGTGGTGTGCTATGATGACTATGGAATATAATGCCTTGGTCAATAATGGCACGTGGCAGTTGGTTCCTCTCTCTCCATCTCAAAATATGGTGGTTGTGGTTGGGTTTTTGAAACTAAATTAAAGGTAGATGGTATGGTGGAACGCCACAAAGCCCGTTTGGCGGCTAAGGGGTACCACCAATGACCTGGTATTGATTTTTCAGATACGTTTAATCCTGTTGTGAAGCCAACAAGACTTTTTCTTTCCATTACTATTGCCAAGAGGTTGTTTGTTAATTAGCTCGATATTTCAAATGCTTTTTTACAATGCACACTTGATGAGGTTATTTTTATGACTCAGGCACTTAGTTTTGTCGATCCTACTCATCCTGATTATGTATGCAAATTGGGAAGGTCTATGGTTTGAAACAAGCGCCTTAAGTTTGGAATCAATGTCTTATGGATGCCTTGAGTGAATTTGGGTTCTTTGGAGCAAAATCTAACAACTCTCTCTTTTATTCAACAATTGGGGCTGAAAAATTATCTTTCTCATTTACGAAGATGATATCACTATTATTAGTTCCAATTCCACTCTTGTTCAATCTCTTATAGACTATTTGCATTCTCGTTATGCCGTCCATGATCTTGGCAAACTTCATTACTTTTTGGGTTTTGAAGATAATTGGTGAAAAAATGGTCTTCCATTACATTAGTCTAAATGTATTAAAGAACCTCTGCAATGTAGTGGCATGTCTATGTGTAGTGATATTTCTACACCTTCCTTGCTAGTAGAAAAATTAGCGTTGGGTGATAGCGAGCAATTCCATGAAACGACCTTATTTCGTAGCATAGTTTGTGCATTGCAATATCTCATGTTTACTCGACCAGATATCTCTTATTCAGTCAGCAAAGTCAGTCAGTATATGCGTTCACCTATTATTAATCATTGGGCAATCGTGAAGCGTATTTTGCGCTAGTTAAAAACCACATCTATGCATGGTTTTGTTCTTTCCGTTCAATGGCCCCTATTCCTTGTATGGTTTTAGTGATTCTGATTTGGCAGGAGATGATGATAGAAAAGTCTTACACTGGTTTTACTATTTTTTACGGTGCCTCTCTTATTTCTTGGTCTGCCAAGAAGCAATGTCCAAGAGGCTGAGTATCGTGCACTTGCTGTTGCTACATCTGATTTAATATGGATTCACAATTTGCTTTCTAAAATTGATATGCCTTTCTCCACTACTCCTACTATTTTGGTGTGACAATGTTAATGTAACATATCTTACTGCTCATTCGGTGCTTCATACATGCACCAAACATGTGGAGTTAGACTTTTATTTTGTTCGTGATTTGGTTCGTCAAAAGCAACTTTTGGTGCAATACATCATTTCTCATGATTAAATTGCAGATATCTTGACAAAGCCACTACTCAAAGCTCATTTTTGTGAACTTCGGAACAAGTTGACCGTTTTGTCACCCCGGATCAACTAGCAGGAGGATAATGAGGATCATGATTTACACTTATCACAAAAAGTAATTTTATCTTGATCTTTACTTATAGTTATCTACCTTTGCTATAATCTTATAGATATGTACCTTTGTTGTAACCTTATTTACTTTTAGATATCTATCTTTGTGGTTATCTTATTGGATTTCACTTGTATATATACCCCTTCTTTTTTAATGAGAAAGCATCACATTCACCAACCTTCGAAGTATAATGATCTAAAAACAAAATATAAAAATACATAATTATGATATTTTCGGAATAATATCTAGCATATATGACATCGACATTGGCCTTGAATGACCTTTCTTTTGCCTTTAAAGGTAGTAAAGATCAAGAATATATGCAACGTTGATCGGACTTGCATGGTGGAATGACACTAGTTTCTTCCTAACAATGTGTTGTAGGAACTCTTCACGTCTATCGCGAAGAACGCAAATGTAGGAGTTCTGCTTGCAATAACCATTTCGACAGGAAAAATTCCCATGATGTCAACCTCTCCGTTTACGAAGTTACTAATTACCACGTCTACTTTCAAAAGATCAACATTCTCCTTTTCGAGGAATTTCATAGTTTGGAGAGCCATGATGTTGATGGAAGCTCCGTTATTAATTAACATTCTACCCATGGGCTTGCCATCGAGATGGCCAAGTACGAAGAGAGGCTTCACATGTTTCACCATACTTGGCGGTGGCTTTTGAACAAAGCCTTGATCTTTTCAAATGTATCACTCTTTTTGATTACCTTTTCAGAATCACATCTGACAAAGAAGAATCCGGGATCTTCATCATCCCATAATTCCTTGCTGGAACTTGTTTCATCATTGCAATTGTCTTTAGCCATAAAATTAGGAGGAAGTGCTCCATGTTGTACTCCATATGGATGGTATTGCCACTGGCTGATGCTATGTATGAAGGCTTGCTTATGACTTCCATTGGAAACATCTTATCTTTTTGATTTAGTTCCTCCATCTTTTCGATCCATTCCTCGAAAGGATCCTCTCCTCGATCATCCTTCATACCATCTATAACATTGTTATTTGATTCATAGCTTAGTGTGGTAATCAAAATGACTGTCGTTTTCTTTAACTGGATGCAGGTCGAAATGACTTCTTTACTTTCAAAATGATTGACGTTATAAGCTTTTTTTTGGCAAGTTTGGTTGTGTCTTTCTTGAGCCATTCAGCTTCCTTACGTTGTCTCAGGTATCTCCGATACTGTGCAGGCTCATTTCGCAAGGGCTTTTTCCTTTAGGGAATTTGTGATGTCTTACTATAGTCCAATGTCCCTCTAGGGCTGATGGTGGCCTGATGAACGTGGAATGAACTGACTTTCAAACTGGCTCACGTTTTCAAGGTGGACTAGAGGGTACCTTCCTCTTATCACTTGCTTCCCCGTCACTCATTTGAAGTGGACTTCGATTTCTATTGCTTACATTCTGCACTGCCTTGATGATTTGCCATTGGCACAATGCCTCCCCAAGTGTATAAGGAGGGGGATATGGTGCCATATGAGTATGCACTACAAAAAAAAGACACTTTTAGCTACATGAGAAAAATTGTTGCCAAAAAGTGCAAACCGTAGGCACACATGCTGCAAGGAGGCACACGACATGCATGCGAAATTAGAACCCTTTTTTGTGTTAATAGGGTGTCAAGCCCAGGCCTCCAACAAAGGCAAGAAGGAGTCTTGCCGCTACACAATTTTAATGCTTTATTTATACTTTTTTAATTTGTTATATATTTGTAAAATTATGAATTTATTAATTTCTATTTTATTATTTTTGTAACTTTTTCAGTTTGATTCTTTATTTTGTTTAATTTACAACTTTTTTTTTTTTTAATTTATGACACTACAAAAAAACCAATTTTTCGTGACAAAATATTTTGACAAAATTAGCTTTCGTCCCATAAATTCTAAGCTAAAGTGACGAAAACATATTTTGTTGCATAAAATAGATCTCTGGTGTTGAATTGCACCTTTGTCATTTAAAGGTTCAAGTATTTGTGACGAAATTGTTGTTTCATCTCAAAAAACGTAGTCCAGATCTCACACTACGCGAATTTGTGGTTCTTTTGTGACAAAAAATATTTCATCGCGTATAAGCTATTGTTGGCGATGATATTCTTCCGTCACAACGACATGTGACAAATTACTTTTCGTCACATAAACTTTATCCCCTCCAAAATTTTCCCTCAATTTTTTTCCCTTATTTTACTCCATAAAATAAATTTTCTCGCTCATCAAACCTACGTCGTCTTAACTAAAGCTAAACTATGTATTTGAACTAAACCTAAGTAATTAAAATCAGAATCTCTCACACACGTTCTCTCCCTCCAATCTTTCCCGATTGGAATTCCTTCGGTTTTTGCCAAATTTCTCCCAGCAATTGTCGATCAATTTATGCATTTTTTTCCATCTTCGTTGAAGCCAGACGTTGTGCCGATGCCCCCTTTGCCGGCGATAAACAATCACCATGGATTTTGTTGGAGGCAGAGATCATGTCGCTGCTCTTTTGCCCACTCCCTGCTTTATCGATCTCCTTAGCTACTCTCCCCTCTCGCGTGCGGCCTAGAGAAAATCTGGTAAGGCTTTGAACAATGGTTCTACCTATGGCAAATTCTACGACAGTAGCGGTATTTTTATGCTAGTTTCGAATGTAATGAAAGACAAGCCCTTCTAAATGTATAAACTTGGTTTTTCTAGTAATAAATTCAGTTTATGTGCTCTCTGGAGATCGAATTCTTTTCTAATGACAGTTGCAGTTACTCTTTTATTTGAAGAGAAATCATTCTTCAAACCTTAGGAATCAATTTCTGTAATTTTTATCTTATATTCGTGGGAACCATTTAATTTGAGATTATTTGGAATAGCAACAGAACATATATTTTGGCGCATATAAAATAAATTGTGATGTTTTTAATATGAAGAGTGCGCGGTCCATTACCAATACTTTGTGCAGAGAAGAGCATCGAGAAGACTGTATTTCTTAATAATTTTGTTGCAGATGTGGGCATAAGTACAGATATTGTGGCCTTAATGGATTTGGATCTAGTTTTTGCCATGCTAAAGTGAAGCATGTGTATGGTGAGAAAATGGCCTAAAATAGGTAAACTGACCATTTGGTCTTTGAGTCAAAATTCTTTTCAATAGTGGAATTTCAATTTTTTTTTATATTCTCAATGATGGGTAGTGTATTAGTTTTTTTGTTTGTTTCCATTGCGCACCATAAGGTGGAGCTGCTGCAGCTCGTATTAGAATCACCCTAACTGAAAAGAAAGAATGATATATTTCTCTGGATTAGAATGATACACAATGTCTACATTATGCTCTTGAAATAAGTTTATCGCCTTAGTTTGTATGGAAACATACCTTTCTCTAGATGATATTGTTACACAATGTCTACATTAAACTCTTGAACTAAGTTTGTCACTTAGATCACAGGGCTATGGCTAGCCTCCAATATTCTTTGATCTTACCTAATCCATTGAACAAAAATTATATTAAATATTCTTCTCCCTATAGTAAGATATGTCAGATATATATTAGGATATGTGTATTACGTATATATATATATATTAAAATATATAATATTATAACATACATATGTGGATGTAAAAAAAAATCAATTGAAAATTTGCATGCGATTGTCTTAGAATTTGGATTTCAGGATTCTAATTAAATTAGGAATTTTGAATTTCGATTTAAACTGGAATAGAAAGTTCAAATTCGAATGGAATTAGTGAATTCCAACACAAATTAGGATTAGAGAGTTCTACTTGAAATTGGATTTGTAAATTCGAATTAGGTTGGAATTGGGAATCCTAATCAAACTTGAATTTGAAGTCCATTTTCAATTGGGATTAGAGAATCCTAATTAAATAAGGATTAGGGAAATGCAAATCAAATTAGGATTGAGAATCCTAAATGGAATTGGATTTAGGAATCCAAATTGGAATTAGAGAATTTCAATTAAACGAGGATTAAAGATTTAAATTAAAATTCGGATTGCTAATTCTAATTAAATTTTAGATCAATTAACCCAAATTATTTTTGGATTAGAGAATCCAATAGTAGAATTGATTTTAATTTTGAATTGAATTGAAATTAGATTTCAATTGATTTAAAAAATTAAAATTTATATGGTATCTTGAATTTGAGAATTCAAGATATGTATTTATTAGATAAATACGAGAATATTTAAATTATGGGTAAATTTAAATTTTTGCTTTTATTTTTGTTCATGTGATGAATGAGATGATCAAAGGAGCCTAGACCTTTTATTTATGGTTAATTTACTTGTGATGTGATTGGTTTTAACGAGGCCTGCGCGTCTCTTACTTCTCTCTCTTTCATTCTTGATGTAAAATTCTTCTGCCCCTCAAAATGTACTCCCCTTGAATTTGTTCAAGGTTTCTTCTTTAGAGATGTAATGAGAGTAGTATACTTAGGAGGTGAGGATAACTCATAGGCGATGGATTTTTCAAGAAGGCGAGGAGTAAGAAGCGTTCAAGGCCCATGAATGTATGGGATACATTCAATGTAATAGATAGAGATTTATTTTCATTATTACTTGATTGCACACCCTAGATTGACCTTAGGTCCATGATTAGCTCTCATGGACAACTTAGGAAATGGTCCTTGATCATCCAAAGATTAGGAGCATGCTAGGTTTTTATTCATTATGCTTTATGTTTATCTATTTATGATGTATGATGATGCATGCATAGCTAGGATAGATAACCTAACTAAGATAATAAATGTGAATTTGATGAGGTCTTGCAAATATGCCCGAGTAATTACCCTTACTTCAATAGTTCAAGTTCCAATTTAATATTAAGTCAAAATGGGCAAACATTGAAAGGACATTTCAGTGGTCCATGCCTTCCATCAATAGGTATCAACTTGTGACTGCTATCCTGGTTATTGCATTGTCTCACGAGTGGTGGAATGCAAGAACTGTGAAAAGCTGAGATTGATATCTAAGTATAGAGACACATGTTTTTGCTATCTTGGTTACGATATGGTCTCACGAGTCGTGGCATGATTGTAATTGAGGTAAAGAGAGCTTGAATTGATGGGTTCGAATTAACATCTATTAGGATGGATGTCTCACGAGTCATGGGTCCATGTGAAAAATGAGGCAAAATAAATCGAGAGTTGCCCTCGCATGCAATTGGCAAGGTTGTTGCCTACTCAAAGGTTGTGACTGGATGTCTCACGAGTTGTGGGTCCAACTGCAACACTTGGGATCTTGATACCCTCTAAAGAAAAGGTATTTTCTTCGAATTCCTATGTGAGGGTCATAGGATTTTGATAAAATAGTGGGAGGTAACTTATGATAAAAGACCATATGGTAATTACAAAATTATTAATTGATTGAATGCTTGTTTTTATGCTTGCATTTGCAAATATTGTTACTTCGCAAATATTTATTGATTCACTCATGATCTTATCTCGTAACTAGAATAGATTGGTCCTAATCGTGCTCATAGCAAAAGGATTTCAAGAATGTCTTGAGACTTGCTAAATCTGACTAATCAGTTCTAATGATTGCCACTATGACTTCTGAAGTCTTAGAACTAAATGGGAAAGCTTCCTATAAGGGCCTGAAACTATTAGACCAATGAATAGTCAAGAGTAGGCCCATTAGGAACAAGATATGTTTTCTATTGTAAGAAGTATGGACATTGGTTAAAGGAACTGCAAGAAGAGTCTTGCGCATCTCTCCAAAAGAAATGCTTGTTGAAGTTAATCTTTTGATTAATAGGACTTCTTGGGTATTAGATACCCATTATGGCGCTCATCACTGCAATGTGTTGCATAGATAACAAGAAGGCATCGTTATGAGTTAATCTCCTGATTAATGAGCATTTCTAGGGTATTAATTGTTGGCTATAGTGAATATCTATGCAAATTGTTGCATAAGACAACCAACAAAGTTGTGAGAAATTAATCTTAAGATTAACCGCAGTTCGAAAGCTCATCTATGCAAAGGGTTGCAAGTGATGATAAGAACGCATACACTAAGTGGTGGAGAGTACGTCCTAAAGCTAAAAGGTAATGGTTACTTCAATGGTTAATAGGATAAGATCTCTTAGTACCTAAGGACTATATTAAGGATAAAGTTAAATAAACATCCCTTGTTCCTAGACTACTTTAAGTAATCAAATGGAATATTACTAAGTGGATTTTATCTAACTTGATCTCCAATATATTGTCCTGAAAGTTCAACAAGAAGACAAACACAAATAAGATGATCAACCCTCAGTTGACTTAAGACATAATTCCGATGAATGGAAGGCACAAGCTGACTTCATTAGGATCTTTCCTTTAGACGGATCTAGAGAAATTGACAACTTGTGTATCCTAACCAAAGGAAATAAATGTCTAAAGTCAAAATACCAAAGCATCCATTGGATTATGATCTATAAGTATGTCAAAAGCTCACTAAAGTGATAGTGTGCGCGATAAGTACCCAAGACTCTATTCCTTATAGCAATGACCTAGGTCATAACGTATGACGACCCCGAAAATCCTTTATTATTATTATATTATTATTATTAGTATTCTTGTTATTATTATGATTATTATTATCATTAGTGGTTACATACATGCGTGCATTGTTAATTACAAAACGTACAAGGTACATTACATAACATAAGGGTACAACCAAAAGGAGAGTATCGACTTGCTAGTTCTACTATATGTACAAAGCAAAAGCAAAAAACCACCAACTACAGGTAAGCAGCGGAAATCCTACATCTTCCTTCCTAGTAAAATGCTTCAAAAGGTTCCTCCTCCTCATCATCATAAAGGCTAGCTTCGAAAGCATCTAAAACATTATATAACACGAAATCAACATACGTTGAGTAGAAACATTTCTTTATACACAAAAGGTGCTCGGGTGTCAAGTGCACATTAGTTACACATAGCACACATATAGTTTCACACTTTCTACCTTTTGTCACCTGACAGTGACCCTTATAACTACCCGGGCCGAAATAACAACCAGCACATTTCTCCCGCCAGCCTTATCCTCCAATGGTCGTATCCCGGGCATACGCCTAGTATTGTCCTACGACCCTCTCTCTTGAGTAGATCCCTCTGTCTACCCAAGGGGGGATTAGGAGATGGAAGGGTTGTGAACTCTTTCGGCTACTCAATAGTATGTCCCGGCGGAACACCCCCCAGACCATTCCAGCACATATGGGCCCATTCACAAAATTGCAATTTGTTCACACATGCACATAATCTTTGGAAGTTTATATTATAGTTTAGTAAAGTAAGCTCCACACTTATAAATGAAAGCTTTATATTTGCTTATTAAGCATATTTACTTAGAAATGTTAAATATGTAAATAGCTAGCAGCAAAAATATGTAAATAGACAAAATATAAATATAACTAGTATGAATATATGAATATAAAGATTAAAATATAACTAGTATAAATATATGGACAGACAAAATATAAGATATATAAATATATGAATACTACATATATACCTATATAAAATAAAGGTAAGTATATACATAGATATGATAAGAATTATCTACACATACATATAAAACTAATAAAATGAATATAAGTATATATATACATATACGTAACATATATATACGTAAAGTAATCTATAATAACATATACCTATACGTACATATAAATATATATATATATATATAATTAACATATAATGAAATTAGTTAAACGAATATATAATAACACTTTAAATATTTATTTATATATATACGCACATAGATATATATTTCTATAATCATCTAATCACTTACTAAAACCTTGAATAGGTATATATATATATATAGATATATATATATATGTAAAGGACTAAAGTAGGCATAAATCTATAGGATAAAGTATAATAAAAGTTCTATTTATCAAATAATAGATATGTGGAGCTTTCTTTACTAAGACTTTCAAGAACAACATAGAATATTCCCTTAATAGGTCAAATAAAGTATCATGGTCTCATACTACTTCATATAAAGCATAGAACTCACATATTAGTTCAAATAAAGCATAAGAATTCCATATTATTGCAAAAAGGGCACAATAATCACATAGTATTTCCAATAAAGTATAGTAAATACATAGTACTCCAAATAAGCATATTAATCACATACTATCTTCAAGATCATGCTCACAAGTCTATCCATCCTTCAACTTCCTCCCAACAAGAGTTATAATATGAAAAACTAACCATAAAGCTTTAAAGCAACATGAAGATGGCAAAGTAACTAAAATCCTCAACTTGGA
The DNA here is from genome assembly GCA_026212405.1 of Petrea volubilis. Lineage (NCBI taxonomy): Eukaryota > Viridiplantae > Streptophyta > Magnoliopsida > Lamiales > Verbenaceae > Petrea > Petrea volubilis. The sequence continues at coordinate 11,055,208 of CM047878.1, forward strand.
GGCATGTTTGGCAAAAGCTCTCACTCTAGGCCATTCAAGCTTGATCTTTTACATTGCTTGGGCACAAGAGTATGGAAGCTTGCCTATTCTTCACAAGAAAGAAGAAGAAAACCTCTACTTAAGGCATAAAGAAGTGTTCCTACCTTAGTTTCTTCAAACAAGTGTAGTAGTTTGGAGAGAGTGTAGTGTTTGGAGGAAAAATGGAAGAGAGAGTGAGGGTGGCAGCAAGGGGCACGGTTTTGGGGCTGTAAAATGGCTGAAAAATGAGGATTGTGAGTGTGTAAGGTCTTGTGTATTGATCTTCCAAGTATTAGAGGTAAAAATCTACATATTATATTCATCTAAATACCCCTTCCACACATTTATACATGGTTGTCTATACAAACACCTCACTTCACTAACCACCATGTATATGTATGTGGGTATGTGTGTGTGTATATGTAGCTATGTATATCACCACTAATATATATTTATATATGTATATGAGGCTAGATTTCAAGAGTGTATTAGTAGAGATATTTTGATAAAATATAGAATAAATTCAACTAAAATGAAACAAAAACCTATAAAATCTGAAAACTCTTTTTTATTAAGTATTTTTATTGTTTATTTCTCAGCAAAACCGAAATTTGGGGTTGGAGGAGTGAAAAGACCAAAATACCCCTTGTTTAGCCCATTTTTCGAAACTTGCCCAAAAATAGAAATAAAATTCTAAAATTTCGAAAATTAATTTTTGCAAGTTAAATAAAATCTAAAACATTTATTTATATTATTATTTTCATTTTTTGATAATAATTAAGCATTTTAAAAATTAGATTTCAAATTAAGAACTTAAAGACAATGTTTTTCGAAAACTACTAAAATTTCTCGGAAAATAGGTAAAAGTTGAAAATAATTTATTAAATAAATTCTGGGAGTTTAGAAAAATTAAATGCATAAAATTTTAAGAATATTTGGATTTTATAATATTTGCTAAAAATTTATGCAGTAAATGCTCATTTGTTCGCAAAAAAAAAAAATAATACTTTTGAAGAATAATTTCTATAAAACAATACTTAACAAAATAGTTCTAAAAGAAATTATTCATCAAAATAATGGACACCCAATATATAATATAAAATATTTAAATAAAGTATTTTACTGGGTCGTTACATAACGGGCTTGTACTTAATGAGGCACAAAGACTAAGGTTATTTTTGAATTGTTCAAAGAATTCAACAGGAATGAATTCCAAGGTCATCTTAAAGAGAATTGGATTCTCTTACAATGAGCTCTCTAAGGAACACACTATCGAGATGTGGTTCATCCTTAAAGAGTTTCACAATTGTTCCTCTATCTTTCTAAGAGAACCCATTGGAATGATAATAAGAGTACCAACCAAGGCAATGTCCAAAAATCACATAAGATGGGACAATAAAAGGTCACCTTTATAATCTTACTTGAAGATTTAAAGGTTTTCACTTACTTTAAGAAGTTAGTGGGAGTCAATTTGGATGCTAGATCCATCTTGTGACCAATTTATGGGATAATATCTTTTAGTTATTATTTCTGTGATCCATTGGAACAAAGTGTTTGTTTCAGAAAAAGAGTTATAATGAGTGATTCTCTGCTAAATAAAAATTAGCGGGATCACAAATCTTGAAAGAGTTCAAGAAAAAAGGCTTCAACCCCACAAACAATAGAAATACAATCATAAAGAAATAATGAGTTGTAAATTCATCTTTTTAGAGATCTGGCACGATTTCTAAATAAGCCTGAAACGAGGAGATTATGTTATACATAAACTCAGAGCTATGGATGTGAGCCATGCAAATCCAAATGGACTCCAAAGACTCCAAACAAGTTATAGAATTTGTTAGATCCTTCTCAAAGAGTTGAGTTATATGATTGCAAATTGATCTACGAACGTAAACTTGGAGCAATTGGAGAGGTAGTGACCTATAAGACAAGATTGGTTGCTAAAGAATACCCACATGGGCATATTCATCAATCATGAGGCCCAAAATCATTTGGATTAACTTTGCTATTTTAAAAAATTTGATTATCAAATTGGCAAAGGATATGAAACTGACTTCTCAATGGTAATATTGACAAATACATCCGCTTATTCCAACCTAAGTGACTTCATATCCAGTGGGAGTAAGCAAAATAGTTTGTAAACTACAGGTCCATTCTTGGACCAAATCAGGCACCCAAACGTATTTAACCCAACATTTACATAAAGGCTAATGGAAGGACCATTCTATTTTTAGTGCTCTAAGTTGATGATGTTTTTCTCATAGAGATGGGATAGATATTCTAAAATCAATTAGAGCGTAGATGTCCGCTCAGTTCTCTAAGTGGGATTTGAGAAGGTGTCATTCGTTCAAAGGTCTATAGAGATAGACCTAGGAGAATATTAGCATTTTTCAATCCATGTGCATAGTCTTTGATACTAATGAGATTTAGTATGGAAGAATCTAAGTGGAGATTCCAACTACAGAGACATGAGGATCAAACTCTCTAAGTTAAAGTGCACGCACTATAATAAGGAGAGATAGAGGATGTCTCGCATACCGAATGTATGCATCTTGAAAAGCACTTAGTATGCAATTCTATATACGCGACCAGAATCATGTACGCTCTTAGCGTAACCAGTTAATTCTAGTCAAACCATGGTGATAGTCACCAAGTCACTATCGAGTTTATCCTAAAGCATTTGAAAAATACTAAGGATACAAAGCTTGAATGTGACAAAAATGGAGAATTGAAACTCGAGGGGTCTTCCGATTGTGTTTCTTGAAATCGGATATAGACAACTAGAATTGGAGCTCTGCTTCGGTAGTAACATGGTTACATGGAAAAGTTCCAAATCAGAAGACATGACAGAGTTGATAGCTGAAGTGGAGGTCATCTTTGTTGATATGAAGTGTCTTGGATGGAAAAACTTTTATCCAATAGTTGGATGAAAAAGTTCCTAGAATTGCCAAACATTTCGTTATCTTTGAGTCGATGTATATTTAAGTCAAGATCTCATCAAAGATCTAAGCACAAATATTCTTAAAGTGTTTAGAATAAAGAGGCCATCTGATTTGAGAAATCAATGGTTTAAGCGACATTTTAAGTGGATAGAGTCGCTTAGCAGAAAACATGGCAGACCCACTAAATCATTCCCTAAACCATAAGGTCCTTAAAGAACATCTTTGGAAGATGGCCGTTTAAACCAAGGGATATTGGCTTTAGGGCAAGTGGGAGATTGTTAGAGTAATGCCCGACAAGCTAATGAGATTGGTGATACTTTTAAATACTCTGCGACAAATAGACTGTTCAATTAATAATAGAAATGAAAGTTTATACTTTTTAGCCACCTTCATCATAATGTGTAAGTTATACATATATGGTTCAAGCTCCTAAATCATATAAGACTATGAGACTTGCTCTCGCATAGAGATGGAGGTCTTGAAACAAGTCTCTAAGGCGTGATCTAAATCACTCCAAGTCGAAGAGTCTAAAAAATACCAGGGGTATTAACATGACTCGGATTAAGACTTGTGCTCATGTCATATCTCAAATGGGAGGATGTCTTGTTTCATAGATATTGAATGTAGAGACATTCCTATGCATAAGTAGGTGCTCATTAGAGAATGAGTTCACTGAGGATCCCACCGAGAAACACTTAAATAGGAGCACTAGTTGCACATTAAATTAGGATTGTTTCTCAGCTTATGATGTACATTAATTAGTCCTTAGACTTGGGGCTCCATAGTAATCTTGTATATGTGTATTTATACTTTGATACAGGTACAGATCCCGTGGCGGGTCTTGTGATGCCTATGTTGGATATAGATCTCCCATGTATGAAGGTTTGTGAGAGTCGATAAAAAATCCATTTGCTCACCATGTAGAGTGAGTGAATCTCCTATATGTTCTACTTTAACTAGTCTACGAAAATCTGTGGCCACAGTAGAGACAATGATTAGAAATGAGTTTTCTAGATCGATTGTTGAAAATACTAATTATAAATAAGAACCATAGAATTAAGGTTAAAATCATTTTTGATGAATCCCATATCCTAAACCTCAATCGGCAGATTAGATAATGGAAGAAATGTATTTGCATGGTAATCATCATAAGCAGACAGGTTCACGCATTACATTTCACCACGATAGATGGGTACTATGAATTAGAATGAGTTCTAATTCATAAGTGATTAATTAAACTCATTTAATTAAGCGATTGATGAATTTATCATCTAAAATATCGCAATGAGCTGCGAGCCCGTTTCTAATCGATTAGTGAACTTAAGGGGTCACACACAAATGAATGGATAAACTCTTAAACGTGTATGACACTTAATTAGATTAAATCAAAGTGTTGATTTAATCGATTGAGATAGAATATATTCGATTGATTAAGTTAATTAATTAATTGATGGATTTAATTGAATCAATAAGTTGATTAAATTAAATTAAATTAAATGGTTAATTTAATTGGGCTTGAGGACCCAATCCATTAATTAATTAGACATTAACTAATCAATAGAATATATTAAGTTAATTGATGGGCTCAATTAAATTAAATAGTTAATTTAATTAAATAAAGTTAAAGGGTTAATTTAATTGAACCTTAAGGCCCAAGCCCATTAATTGATTTGGTGAATAAAATCAATTTAGTGAAATTGATGGAAGAATCAATTAATTGAGAATTAGTTGATTAAATCAATTAAATAGAGATTTAGTTGATTTATAATTAACATAAGAATAGAGATTCTTATCCTAATCAAAGTAAGAAATCAAGAGGGATTCTATTTCTAAAGTGATGGGAATAGATTAAAAGAGTTCTATATATCTATAAATATATATATATATAGAAAGATATATTATATATAAGGATATATATACACACACACGCACACATATACTTATATATATATTTAAAGGACACGTTTGCTACTCTGGATTGAATCTGATAGATACATTTACCCATATAATTTGTCATTTGCTTGCAAAATTTTAGGCCCATGATTATACAAGAGCTCGTGATCTATTTGACAGATTTAATTGATTACAGATCACACCTGAAAAGGTGTGATATGTTTTCCATTCTTTTATTTTTTCCTTTAATAAATTTGGAAAGACAATCTTACCATTTTTTAAATAAATAATGGCCTCTTTTATAAATGGCAAAAAATGATATTTAATATTTAAATATTTGTCTTAATAAACACAAACTTTAGATAACACATAGTTGAAACATATGTTTAACTATCAAAAATTGAATATTCGCAATGCTATGACTTAATAAGATATGTCAGATATATATTTAGGATATATGTATTAGGTGTATATATATATGTATATATATCAAAATATATAATATTATAATATACATATGTGGACGTAAAAAAAAAAGTGAAGAAAAAATAGTTTTTCAATACATTGAGAATGCTTCTCTCGGCCACCATGAATGATGAGATCAAATTGAATTCTCTCAATTCATAATATAAACATCAGTTTTCTTTTCCCCTTGATTTTGTCCGTGGATTTCATTATCAAAGCCTGCCTTGCGTCGGTTTTTGCTATCCTTTGATTTCGTTGAATGCATCGGTCCTTTGATCAATCATGATCATAGAATTTAGATGTGTTTATAATGTTAGAATTTGGACTTCTATTAATTGACATTTTATTTTTAATCAAATAAAAACGGGCTAAATAAATACAGCTAATAGGACTTGACTTATAAGGCTTTATAGACCCACTATTGTTAAGGCTTTTAATTAGTAGACATGGTTTTGACAGCTGGTGTAGGCCCACCCTAGAAAGCCCGTGATGGGAGGACTCTCTAGGGTTCTATTTATATGCGGCTAGGTCCCCTTTCCACTCTACGTCTTGATAATTCCTTTTCCCATTAAAGGCTGTCAAATTGGTTGTAGAGAAGGAGAGGAAGATCTAGCCGAGTAATATTCCACACGACTCAATGGCTGAATCAGGTAAAATAAATTTCTTGTGAATATATATTATTTTGGTGTTCTAAAATTCATAGAGCATCGATCCTAGAATTAAAATTATTCTTACAATTGGTATCAGAGCCGGATGCTCATGGATTTAGAACCCTAATTCTTATCATACATATTTTATGGCTTTATTCGATTATCTCAAGTATTATAAATAGATTGAATTGTCGCACGATTCTAATTTCCAATTGCATATTATAACGTCTGCAATTAAGATTTGATTTATCACGAAAAATCTCGTGTTTTTTTTTGTTCGGCCGTGATATACATAAATTGAATTGGACAAATCTATTAAAATAACGAATTGAATTCGATTAGATAATACTTGTTCCGCGGATCTGCTATTTTATTCCCAAATACTTGTAGCCATGTGACCGGCCCAATTCCCGAACACTTGTTTGTCTGTTGTGGAAACAAAAGCAAACTTGGTTTATTATTATTAAATGCGTATATATCTATTCATGTATGTAGAGATAATCCCATGATTGAGTACATACAGTTTCATTATTAAATACGCATATAGGTTGATTAGGTAATCTCATGATTGATTACATAATTGCATAAATAAGATTCTGTGTGTACATGTGCTTGGTAAGTGCCTTTAATATATATATATATATATATATATGCGTGTGTCTGTGATTCAATATATATGTATATCAAGATTTATGTGTTTGATGTGAAGGTTTCAATTGTTGCATTATGATGTATAATTTATTTTGGTTTAGTGCATGACACTTCCTAATTTTGTGTACATTAGTCTATAATTTGATTCACCTTTATCACTTGTAAATATAGTATGTAGCTTTTGTCACTTGCTGTGATATTAAGTCACTTAATTTGTTAGACCTTTTTTGTTATCTCATAGTTAAGTACATTATATTTAGTGACAACTTGAATGCATGGAATTCTATTTGTGACCCTTGAAAGTACATATCGTTTTCGTACTTATTTTTGAGGGACTTTTGCATGCATAGTGCTCGTATGCAAGTTAGGCAATTTATCTAAAACTCGGTCATGTGTTAATTTTATGAGTTGAGATACATAATTACACCAAAGTGTTTTATTTATTGAGACTTGTAAAATTTCACATGCATAGTTCGAGTTGATGAAATTATCATGCATTCTCACCTGCCCAAAGGGGGTAAGATATGTGTGATAATTTGACTTATGGGTGCAAAACATATTGTTAGGTTACAATGGTCTAGGAAATTCATCTCCCAAAGGAGGTAATTTTTGAAGGCCAAGGTAATCCTATACCGTTCTTGCACGGAGGGACCTAGCATGCATGATTGCTCTGCCCAAAGGGGAGTTGTCATGACATGTAGGACTCTCGTAGGAATAAAGCTATTTTGCTTAAGCTTGTTCCGATTAATTGCCTATCGATGATAATTTGATGCATTCTTGTTGTTTTGGACAGTTGTTGTGAATTTGAATAGTGGTAGCACGACTATTGAAGTGTTGAATGGTGGGAACTATAAGAAGTGGAAACGTGACATTGAATTTGCCCTGGGATTAGCTGATATAGACATGGCTCTTCGGGAGGATAAGCCTCCTCAACCTGTGGATAACGCTTCTGATGCTGAGAAAAGAGCTTACGCTCAATGGGAGAAATCAAACCGCCTTAGCTTGTTAGCCATGAAAAAGACAATAGGGGAACATTTGGCTAGTGCACTTCCTGATACTGACAATGCTAAGGAGTTTTTCGATGCAGTAGGACAAAGGTATCAAGTATCTGATAAGTTTGAGGCTAGAAACCTGATGAGTGACTTAGCGGGTATGAGGTATGATAACTCTGGTGGGGTTAGGGAGTACATCTTGAGAATGGTTCATATCCAATCCAAACTCAAAGACCTTGAAATTTCCCTCCCTGGTAGCTATATTATTCACACTGCTCTAAATTCTTTACCCATTGAGTTTAGCCAGATCAAAACAGCCTATAATACCCAAAATGAGTCTTGGAGTATTCTCGACCTTATTTCTAAATGTGTTTCTGAGGAAGAGAAAATTAAGAGGGAGAGTGGACAATCAGCTTTTCTTGTTTCCAAGTATAACCCTAAACCTGGTAAGAGTCAGAGTACATCCAACTCTAAAAGGCCCCATCATCAAAATCAAAAGAAGGCTCAAAATTCCAACAGGCATGGTAATGGTCAGACCCATAATCTAGGGGTTAAGAAAAATGGATCTAAGAAAGTAATGAAATGTTACTTTTGTAAGAAACCAGGCCATAAGAGGTTTGAGTGTGCTGATTTCCAAACTTGGTTAGAGAAGAAGAAACAAGAAGGTAAATCCTTGGCCCTAGTTTGTTTTGAGTCAAATTTAGTAAATGTTCCTATTAATTCTTGGTGGCTTGACAGTGGGGCAAATGTCCATGTTGCAATTTCATTGCAGGGGTTCATGGACAAAAGGAAGCCAAGTAGAGAAGAGTCTAAAATTGGAGTTGCAATTGAAGCCTTGGCAGTAGTGGAATATATAGGAACAGTAGTTTTAAAATTAAGTTCTAGTTTCAAACTTGTTTTGAAGAATGTTTTTTATGTACCGACTTTTACTCGGAATTTAATTTCTATTTCTGCTTTGGATAGTTTGGGTTATGAAATTTCCTTTTGCAATAGAAATGTTAAATTGATTTTAGACTCCAAAGTTGTTGGTTTCGGTACTTTATCTAATGGTCTATATAAATTGAGCTTGGCTTCCGGTCAAATTTATTCCTCTTTTAATGTCGAAAATGCTGCATCTAAAGGCTCTTAATTGTTGATAATTCTTCAATGTTGTGGCATAGACGCCTTGGTCATATTTCTAGGGAAAGGGTCGAAAGGCTAGTAAAGCTAGGAATTCTTCCTTCTCTCGATTTTGGAGATATGGGAACTTGTGTTGACTGTATTAGGGGCAAACTAACCAAGACTAAGAAAAAGGGATCCACTCGTAGTTGTAATCTCTTAGAGATAATCCATACGGATATCTCTGGCCCTTATATACCCACATTATGTGGTAATAAATATTTTATCACATTTATTGATGACTTTTCTCGATATGGTTATATTTATTTAATTAAAGAAAAATATGATTCTCTTGAAAAATTTAAGATTTTTAAAACTGAAGTTGAAAAACAATTGGGAAAGGTCATCAAGATTGTGAGGTCTGACCGAGGAGGTGAGTATTATGGCAAATATAGTGAGACTGGGCAACATATGGGTCCATTTGCCAAATACTTACAAGAATCCGGAATTGTTGCCCAATATACCATGCCTGGTAGTCCTGAGCAAAATGGTGTGGCCGAAAGGCGAAATCGCACCCTAGTTGAGATGATGAGGAGCATGATGAGTCGATGTCAGTTACCTAACTATCTTTGGGGAGAGGCCATTAGAACTGCCATGTATATCCTTAATCGTGTTCCTACTAAATCTGTTCCTAAAACACCTTTTGAATTGTGGGTTGATAGAAAACCTAGCTTAAACCATTTTCGTGTTTGGGGATGTCCGGCTGAGGTTAGAGTTTATAACCCTTTTGAGAAAAAGACTGACCCAAGAACCACCCGCGGTTATTTCATTGGGTATCCAGATCATTCTAAAGGGTACAGATTCTTTTGTCCTTCACGTGGAACCAAGGTGGTTGAATCCCAAACGGCAAAGTTCTTAGAGGATGATGTGCCTGATAAGGTTGAGTGTCCTCTTCCAATTGTCGCAAATGATCAGACAGTGTCAATCCTACTTTCTTTACCCACGCATAATGATGATGCTTCCCATGGAGAAAGGGAAACACCTGTTGCTGATAATGGAGATGTTGCGGACACTCATCCATTTCAAAATCCCAGTCCTATTATCCCTCCTAGACGTTCCACTAGAGAGAGACGCCAGGCTATTCCCGATGACTATTATGTTTACCTTACCGAGAATGATTATGATATTAGTCATATGGTGGATCCTGTTACATACGCTGATGCTATATCTAGTCCTCAATCAGACTTGTGGTTGGCTGCTATGAAAGATGAGATTAACTCGATGAAAGGGAATAATGTGTGGGAGTTAGTTGATTTGCCCTATGGTTGTAAAGCTATAGGTTGCAAATGGGTGTTTAAGACAAAAAAGGACTCCAAAGGAAAGATTGAGAGGTTTAAAGCAAGACTTGTGGCTAAGGGTTATACTCAGAGAGCTGGGATTGACTACAGTGACACTTTCTCTCCCGTTTCTTCTAAAGATTCTTTTAGGATTGTTATGAGTTTGGTAGCTCATTTTGATTTGGAACTTCATCAGATGGATGTTCGGACAGCTTTTTTAAATGGTGATTTGGATGAGGAAGTTTACATGACTCAGCCTGAGGGTTTTATGCAAGAGGGAAAGAAACACCTTGTGTGCAAACTTAAAAAGTCCATTTATGGCCTTAAACAGGCCTCTCGTCAGTGGTACTTGAAATTTGATGAGGTGGTGACTTCATTAGGTTTTGAAGAAAATAAGGTTGACCATTGCATATATCTTAAGACCAGTGGGAGTAAATTCATATATCTTGTACTTTATGTTGATGATATCTTACTAGCCAGTAGTGATTTGGGTTTACTCCATGAGACCAAACAAGTGTTGTGTCATAATTTTGACATGAAAGATCTTGGTGATGCATCATTTGTTCTTGGGATTGAGATTCGTAGGGATAGATCTCGTAAGTTATTGGGACCTTCTCAAGCGAATTACATTGATTGGGTTTTGGCCAGGTTTAATATGCAAAATAGTAGACCAGGGGATGTGCCTATTGCGAAAGGTGATAAACTTAGCCTTGCCCAATGCCCTAGAAATGAACTTGAGAAAGAATCCATGAATAATATCCCATATTCTAGTGCTGTTGGTAGCTTGATGTATGTACAAGTTTGCACTAGGCCCGACATAGCTTTTGTTGTTGGAGTCCTAGGACGCTATCTTTCTAATCCAGGACAGGAACATTGGGTGGCTGTGAAGAAGGTCTTAAGATATCTTCGGAAGACTAGAGATCTCATGCTTGTATATAGAAAGGTTGATCATCTTGACGTTATTGGATACTCAGATTCTGATTTTGCTGGTTGTTCTGATGATCTTAAGTCAACTTCTGGTTATGTATTTATGATGGCCGGTGGGGCTATTTCGTGGAAAAGCGTCAAGCAGACGCTGACTACATCGTCAACCATGCAAGCTGAGTTTGTTGCTTGTTATGGAGCCGCTACACATGCTGTGTGGTTAAGGAATTTTATTTCAGGCCTTTCTATTGTTGATTCGATCTCTAGACCATTGAAGATTTATTGTGATAATGCTGCTGCTGTCTTCTTTTCAAAGAATAATAAATCCTCTAGTGGGTCCAAACATATGGAGCTAAAGTATCTTACTGTGAGAGACTTGGTCAAGAATGGTACCATTTTGATAGAGCATATTGACACTGACTCTATGTTGGCAGATCCATTGACCAAGGGCTTGAGACCTATTACTTTGAAAAGGCATGTTGAGCACATGGGTGTAATTGAGTCTTTTAATGTATTAGGATGAATAAGATATATTGCTTATGTTTTTTTTATTGTTGTTGTTTTGGGATCATGTGTTTAATCACAATTATGTTTTAAATGCGAGACTATTTTAACTCATTATGATATTATTTTTGTGCACATGGTTTTGAGTTTATTCTCGCTTATATGTCTTAAGATTAGGTGTTGATCTTAAGAATTGGGTATGTCTCCTAAATGGCACCATATTGTTGTATATAGAAATGAATGGGACATACATAGCTTTTGTGAAGTCATGAGTTTTCTTGGAATTTCATGTAGTTTTGAAATTCATATCTAATAAGAGAACCATGGATTTTCTTGGGGTTTCCTATTGCCTTTGAAACCCATAGCTTGCAAGAAAGTCAGATTTTCTTGGGATTTCATATTGTTTAGAAATCCATATCTTACAAGAAAATAGAAGGACCAACAATGAAATAGCACTTTTGGGGTCATTTTGATTGCTATTTCTTGCTACACCACCATGTCTGAATCCATGTCGATGGAGTTGCTAGTGTTTGTGACCATGGAAGGTCTTGTATCAATTAAGGATACAATTACGGCCATGATCCGATGCTAGTAGTTTTCATCGGACCGGATTGCAGAAGTCTTGTCCTCTTGCCGTATTGTCATTTTCAAAACTGTGGCCACAGTCAAAACTTGTAATTTAGCCCGAGAGTCATTTTCAAAAAAAAAAAAAAAAACTTCAATTAATATTTGTCCAAGTGGGAGAATGTTAGAATTTGGACTTCTATTAATTGACATTTTATTTTTAATCAAATAAAAACGGGCTAAATAAATACGGCTAATAGGACTTGACTTATAAGGCTTTATAGACCCACTATTGTTAAGGCTTTTAATTAGTAGACATGGTTTTGACAGCTGGTGTAGGCCCACCCTAGAAAGCCCGTGATGGGAGGACTCTCTAGGGTTCTATTTATATGCGGCTAGGTCCCCTTTCCACTCTACGTCTTGATAATTCCTTTTCCCATTAAAGGCTGTCAAATTGGTTGTAGAGAAGGAGAGGAAGATCTAGCCGAGTAATATTCCACACGACTCAATGGCTGAATCAGGTAAAATAAATTTCTTGTGAATATATATTATTTTGGTGTTCTAAAATTCATAGAGCATCAATCCTAGAATTAAAATTATTCTTACATATAATAGTATCCATCCTTCTCAAATATTCCTAAAGGAGTTTAGGAATTATTCTAAAAGTTAGAATAGTTGCAGTTTCATATACATCATTACGGTTCTTGGTTCGATTCCAACATAGAATCGAGAATTCGAGAAGATTCATTTGTGTGGATTATCTTTAGAAGGAGAACGCTCGGGCACCTATACGCGTGGATTCGTTCTGGTTGACAATCGAGTTCGATGATGAGGTTCGATTGATTGAGCAGGAACTCAAAGATGGACTCATATTTGAATATGACAATCCCCTACATGAAACGGATGGCTTAAATGTATAAATTCGTTTATACCTTATTAAACGTATTTGTAGTTTGCATGAGATCCGCGTCGCAATAGCAATGAAATGCGCTTTTACTTAATAGTTATGTGATAAATTTTTATATTTCCGTTGCTTTAGTATCTCGGGGCCTATGCGAAACTAACTGATGAGCACCGTTTCTGCGCGCATCCGAGATGGCCCCAGCCTGAGCACGATACTGTCCGCGCCTGCCAGTCGAGGGACTGGGGGGGTTTTCAAAACGCGTCGTGTTAGGTGAGGGAGGGTTGGTGTGTATATAGTGACCAAGACCCTCGTCTCCATTCGATGTGGGAGAATTGGCCTCATCATAAGCCCCCCAGACGAGGGACTTGGGAGGAGCCTAGCGGCCCCACGGTGGGCGCCAAATGATGAGCACCGTTTCTGCGCGCATCCGAGATGGCCCCAGCCTGAGCACGATACTGTCCGCGCCTGCCAGTCGAGGGACTGGGGGGGTTTTCAAAACGCGTCGTGTTAGGTGAGGGAGGGTTGGTGTGTATATAGTGACCAAGACCCTCATCTCCATTCGATGTGGGAGAATTGGCCTCATCACTAACATTAACCAACCATACTGAGGAAGAAACTACCAAAACTAGACTTGCCTATACTGGACTATTTAATCACAAGCTTCAATTTTATTGCACGCGTTAAGATTTATAATCTCTAATATAGTTTCACATATATTAGCAAGATCTATTTTCCAGAGTGATTGTTCAATCCTCCATAATTGTCATGATTCATAACACTAGAATCAGCAGAATTCATTCTATCAATTGCCCTCGCATAACCTTTAAAACATCCTTCTAGACATTGACGGGCATATGGCTGAGTAGTTTTCTTGAGAGCACCATCAATCTTGACACTTGTGAGCACAACATCGACTATACCTCTCACGTTAAGAACCAGCATCAGCATGGTTGGGACTATGAAATATCATACATTACAACTACAAGAAAAAGAAAAAAATTAGTTTAGTCTTCATAACCTTTGAAATGGTTTCTGAAGCAATATTAACAGCTTTGGACGTTACATTCTTTCTTTTTTGCTGCAAACAAGATAAAAATATAAAAACTACTTTAAAGACACTTATCGCATAATGAAATGAAGGTATCATAATAATAATAATAATAATTTTTGATGCTTACTGGTGGTTTTGGTCTTCTAATAGAAGTTGTTGAGGGGGTTGCTTCCAAGCAAGGCTGTTTGCATCCTTTTTTATTATGGCCTCTTTCTCCACAATTGGAACATAAATACTACGAGCCATTTCTTTTCAATCCATATTTCTTTTGTCCCAACTCATCTGTTTCCTTCCTTCTAGCATAACCCACTGGCCTTCCACGCTTTTTTGTTTTTTCGGACCATGGCACTATTGGATTAAAGTTAGAATCGGGCCACTCTTCCCGTCCTTTCAAAGGATTTAGCAAGTGTTGGTATACCTTTAGAAATGTATCTTTCTTATACGGCATGTTCTGAAAACCGGACCGGACATAGAACCGACCGTCTTACTGGTTACTGGTTCGATCGGTTCGACCGGTTCAACCACCAGTTCGACCGGTGTGACGTCATAATTAATTATAAAATATATTTAATTATATATAAATATGATGTTGTAAATATTAATGAAAAATATAAAAAGAGTGCAATTAACTTATAAAAAATATTAAAAAAAAATTCTAACTTTTTGTAACCCTTTTAAATTCATACTAAAAAGCTTCATTTCATACCAAATATCCAACAAAATTCAAAAAATATTAATCATACCGAACAACAAACTCCACCACCATGTTTACAAGTATCTTTAAATCACAAATTGCTAATAAACGAAATTATCCTTCAAAACCCATTCAAGATCACAAGAATATTCAAACCCTAACTAAAACAGGTAATTTTTTTTTTTTCCAAATATACGACCCGCCGGTTCAACCGATCGAACCGGCACCGGTTCAACCGGTAATTAGCCGGTTCACGCCGGTTCTTACTGGGTTAATTGAGGACTGGTTTTTTGGGGTCAACCGGACCGGCCATGCCACCGGTTCCCGGTCCAACCGGCCGGTCCGGTCCGGGTTTAAAAACATTGCTTATACCAATGCTCAACATAATCTTCAATTCTCTCTGTTCTGTAGAAGATGCATGCTGTGGCATGCACGCAAGGAATCCTAGTGGTGTCCCATTTTCTACAACTACAATTTTTTGAAGTTAAATCCACCGTCCATTTATCACCAAAATATCCCTTGACTTCAAATTTGTCATTCCCATTCCATCCCAAAATATACTCATGAACTCTCTTTTTGTATTTTTCCAAGATTTTTTGCACAACAGGACAAATATCTCCACTAGATTTCGCCATTTTTATCCCTTTGTGTGTGAATTCTTTTCATCAAAATCACTATAATAATCTCCAACATAGTTATTATGGGTTTGTCTCTAGCCTTGAGAATGACATTATTGAAACTTTCACATAAATTGTTTAGGAACAAATCACACTTTGGCCAAGTACTAAAGTCTTGCGGAAACGTGGTGCCCAATTCATTAGAGGCCTTTCTCTTACCCAATCATTGTTGCGGAAACGTGGTGGGGTGGTGCAGAAAAGTATTTAAATTTAGGAGAGAAGGAAGTGGAGAGGAGAACACACAATTTTTCTCTATTCAATCAACACTTCTATTTTCACTCAAACTTTACTATAAAACACTTTTATAACTCATTTACTCTTCTAATTTTTTTACTCACTCACTCACACATTCACTTCACCACACTCACACCACACCAAATGCCTAATACATGACCTCTATTTATACTAGTCTCTTAATAAGTGACATGACTCTTAGAATACTAATTTCATAGGTTACAAACTTAATTACATAAAATAACTTTTGTAACTCCTGACCGTTACCACCATCTTTAATGGCTCTTTGACTTCTCAAAAATCAAGATTAAACTTTTAATTTCTCAACAAGCCTCCCTAAGCTTGATTTTCTCATTTCGAGATGACTCCTCATTCATGACCATCCTCCATTTGGGGCTTTTCCCCTGGTTCTTCGAAATCAATTGGCTTAGTATCTACAAAGGGACAAAATAATATATTGATTTGATCCAATTCACCATATAATTCAGCAAGCGATCTCTTCCTTCTAGGTTGACTGCTAGATTCTGCATTTGTCGTGTCACGATCCGGAAAAATACCCTTTTATTTTATGAAAATATATTGGACTGAAATGCGCAACGGTAATATTTTTATAGTTGTATAAATAATAATTTTCACATAAAATTTGTACAAAATACAAGAGTTACAATTTTCAAAAAGAATACAAAATTAACTTTATCGTGTAAAAGGCTTCCAAACACTTTCGCTGCGCTACTCTGATCCACTATCTCATTTCTTTCTAAAAATAGTCACATAAAGAAGAATCAACGCGATGGTTGAGTAGAACTATTACTCAATCACATAAGGTGTAGATGTGTGAAAGTTGCACATAAATAATTAAAATCACATATAGTGATAAAATGCCTTATAAATCCCACCACAATCAAACAATCAATAATCCAATCGAGTCACTCCGCGATTCCACCAATCGCAATCGATTCACACCAATGGTCATAACCTAGGTATATGCCGAAGCCTACGACCCACTCTCACATGGAACACTCCATCCATATGAGGAGAGATTAGGAGATGGAGGGCTGGAACACTTAATACCGGCATCTCCAATAGAATGTCCCGGCGGAACTTAGCCACATCCATTTTAACAATATATTTTGGGCCCATCACATAGTTGAGAAATAATTTTCGCATAACACATAGATCATAAAGAGCATAAATAACATATCATATTCATGCATGTACCTTTATGAAAGCATAATAGCATGAAAATAATTATCATGATATTAACATGTATAAAAAATAATTTGAGACATAAAATCTTAAAAAATGTGAACATAGGCAATTACTTGGTATTTTACCATTATTTTGGTAAACCCAAGTTAAAGCCTTTTCATAAAAATAATTTAAGACTCTTTTGCCTAAACTACTTATGAGAAAGGTAATATTTCTACCTTCAAATGTTTTTAGGAAAAAGAGGGTATATGGAGGGCTAATAGGTATATATATAGGTCAAAAAGAAAGGTTTATATATATGTGTGTGTGTGTGTGTGTGTGTGTGGGTGGGTGGAAGATAGACAATAAATAGGAAGTGTTGTGGGTGTTAAGAGTAGAGTGAGTGTGGGGATGTGTTTTTAGGCGGGACTTAGGGATGAGAATGGGGTTGGGGTTGTTGTCTATTTATAGAGGAAGAGAAGAAATGTCTAATATTATAACAAAATAAATATATAAATCATGCATCCTATATGGATATTAATATATACACATCACTATATTAACTACCTTGTATATATATATATGTGTGGATATGTAGGTGTTTATGTAGATATATAAATCACCACAAGTGTATATATGGGTGTGTGTGTGTATATGTAGATAGATAAATCACCATTAGTTTATATATGGATATGTGTGTGTACATGTAGATATATAAATCACCACTAGTATATATATGGATGTGTGTGTGTATATGTAGATATATAATTCACCGCTAGTTTATATGCGCATACGTAGATAAGTATACTACCACTAATATATATATATATATATATATATATGTTGTGTGTGAATTTGATGTTATTTTAGGCATGGATTGGTTAGCTTCACACTATGCTCAAGTAGATTGTCATCACAAGATAGTACGACTGTGTTTCCCAAACCAACCTATAGCAATACCCATTATCTCCTTTCTACAAGCCCACTGATTACTACGAGAGGGCAACTATGCATTCTTGGCCCACATCATGAACAAACTCGAAGATCAAATGAAGCTTGAAGAAGTACTAGTGGTAAACGAATGCCCTGACGTATTCCCCGATGATCTAAAGGGTTTACCCCCACATAGGGAGATCGATTTTGTGATTGAATTATTACCAGGAACAACCCCGATCTCCAAAACCCCTTACAGAATGGAACCTGTTGAATTGAAAGAGCTTAAGACTCAACTACAAGAACTGTTGGACAAAGGATTTATTCAGCCGAGTTCATCACCCTGGGGAGCTCCTGTGCTATTTTTCAGAAAGAAAGATGGGTCCTGGAGATTATGCATCGATTACCGCCCTCTTAACCAAGCCACCATCAAGAATAAATACCCTCTCCCAAACATCAATGAATTATTTGACGAACTGTAAGAAGCTGTTGTCCATTCAAAATTAGATCTGAAATCCGGATATCATAAGTAAGGATCCAAGAGGAAGATATCCCTAAGACCGCTCTCAACACTAGATATGGCCACTACGAATTCGTAGTGATGCCTTCCGGAGTAACAAATGCCCTTGCCACCTTTATGGATCTGATGAACCGGATATTCCGACCGTACTTAGACCAATTCGTAGTCATATTTATAGATGATATATTGGTGTATTTGAAGTCGAAAGAAGAACACAAGGAACACTTGAGGATAGTACTCCAGACATTGAGAGAAGAAAAGTTGTATGCCAAATTCAGCAAATGTGAGTTCAGGCTGACACAGGTAGCATTTCTCAGACATATAGTATCGAAGGAAGGAATTGCAGTTGATCCTGGAAAAGTAAAGGCAGTATACATATATATATGTACGTGTGTGTGTGTGTGTATATGTAATATCTACATATGTGTGTGGGTATATAGGTAGATATATATATATATATATATATGTAAACGTGTGTGTGTGTATATAGGTAATGATTTAACTAATTAACTATATACTTATATATACTAATTATTTAACTAATTAAATTAAATATATACTTACATATATATTTTCAGTAATATATATATATATGCATAAACTAATATAATTATTTTAAAAATGTTAAATAAATAAGTAAATCTAATAGATGTACATATCACCAAGTAGATATATGTATTGGAGGGGATATTCTTGCAAAACAATTATAAAATATACTAAAAATCTAGACTTTATATTTATCATTTAATTAAAATCCAAAAATTATGTTTATAAATAATTAAAATTCAAAATTATACATATAAAGTCAGAAAATAAATTGTTGTATTTATAAACTTCAAAAATTACATATTTTCATATAAACTCCGAAATTTAAAATTGAAGTTACAAAAATTCGAAAATTGAATAATTTATTTAGAAAATTCGAAATAAAATAAATAAATACATGTCTAAAATATTTATTATATTATTTTTGGAAAAGAATAATTATTAAACAAAATTTCCAAAAATAACAATCACAATTCAAAATTAATACTTCAAGGTCTAAGTTATAAAGTAATATTAAAGAATAAAATTCGGAAATCATAAAAATTTTAGGAATTAAAAGATTTTATATCAAATATTTTGCATGTTTCAAATGCTAAGAAAATAAATGAAGGAAGACTCACATTTTATAAAATGCATTTAGTGTAATGCACAATTATTCACAAAAAAAAAAAAGAAATTCTCATAAAATAGTAAAAATACTTCATAATTCCAAATATAAAAGAATGCGGTTTACCGGGTCATTACATGTCGAAGTGGAATTGGTTGTTGATTTTCCAGTTGGAGTGACTAGCTCTTCTACTTCGTCTGCTTTTTCATTCCGATTCGGTTCCACTTCAAATGGATAAAAACTATATTGTTCTCTTTGTTGCGAGCTCCAATCCAATGAGCTCTTCTCGTTGAAGTGAACATCATGGCTCACTTTTACCTTATTGTTAGTTGGATCATACAACTTGTAACCTTTAGAAATTTGATCATACCCAATAAAAATATACCTCTTACTCTTGTCGTCCGGCTTACTCCTTTGTTGAACTGTAAAATGCATATGGGCAATGCTTCCAAAAACCTTCAAATGGGATATATTTGGCTTGTATCCATTCCACGCCTCTTGTGGTGTTTGATTTCACAAGCTTCTCGTCGGACTCCTACTCGACAGGCATACAACACACTCTACAGCTTCTGCCCACAACTCCTTAGGCAAATTCTTACTCTTCAACAAGCATTGGCCCATGTTCAAAATAGACCGGCAACATGTTTTTTTGCTCTATACATTTTCGAGATGGATACGGATGTATGATTCTCCATTTGCATTATTTCTTGCATTGAACTTACAGGCCATTCGGGGTTGCTCCTAAGGTGGTGTTGATACTTTTTCGCAAGAAACTTGGAAGAGCAGTGTTTGGAACTTGTAGCTCGATAACAAGTATGTTCTCCTTCTATTGACTTTACCTGAAAAGTTTTCTCATTCTTGGATACGAAGGAAGCATAAATGACCCAACCACATTCACAAGTCACTTGAATTTTGTCGCTGCATGCAGTTCTTTGTGCACTTTAAAGGTTTCCCCTGCTTGTTCGACTATTTCTTCACTGCATCCCTAAAGTTTGTAGCTGTTTTGAAGCACAATCCCACCTCAAATTCGAAGTCCGAGTCATCTGCATTGTCCTCATAAATTTGATATTTTGAGCATTTGCCTTTATCAGCTTTAGATAAAGATGATAAACTTTTCATACTCAAAAGGCCTAAAATGCTCTAAAATTTGGGCATCAACAACTTTCTTGCCTGATGATTCCTCCATTGTACCAACCCACTGAATATCCTGATCAACATTTTCATCAAATAGCACATCATCATAGTCAAAGTCACTTTCTTCAAAGCCATAACTTAAATTTGAGTCATTCTCGTCACCGTCTTCTTCATTGCTCATTGGTGCACTATCACTATCAATATCAAATTCAATGATATCATTATTATTATTTTCAAATACATCAACCCCATCTTCTCCATTGCACCCTACTTGACTTTCCATGATTTGGTTAGGTTCAATAGTGTCAACATATACGCCAACTACCCTTCATTAAATTCTTGGCATCCACGTCATGCACCATAAGCATCAAATTATTACAATCATCTGGTCCAGTTAAACTATAGTAAAACCTCAACAGATCCTCATATCCAAGTTGATAAGCCATGCTATGCAATTCTTTCATTGTTATCTCCCTAGAGTCACAGAAATCAAAGTAGTTGATCTTACCAGCTACATATAACCTCCCACTTAAATCCATGAATGTGCCAGAGTGATGCATCTTTATGCTGAAAAAGGGACTTTCTTCATCGACATCAAAGTATGATATTGTTATAAACAAAAAACACTAAGCAATTTAGTAATAAAATGAGAAAACTATTACCCTTCGTTTGGTTTTTGGATTTTGATAAGGAAAATAGGAAGGAAAGTTTTTTTTTTGCTTCAAATGATAGTACTTTTTGTTTTAATTTTTGATCATTTTCATTTTCCTTCTACTTTTCCTCATCAAAATTCTTGTTCCAAACAGTGTATTAGAGTCCAATACTAAGAAAAAGCTAAACAGAGTAAATAAATATAAAGGCAACAATAATAACAACTTTTAATTAAGTTCTTGTTTTGTAGGAACAAAATAGTCTCAATTCCCAATGAACATAATTTTAAATCGCTCATTCTACTTTTTTTTTTTTAAAGCCAATGAGCTTTTTTAGTAGTGCTCATTTGGCATGATGAACCAAATTGCGTAAGGGGTTAATGGGAATCGGGTTCTGTAAAGGAACATTTATATATCTTTGCCTGTTCTACTTACTGATTTTGTGCGATATTTTTGAGTTTATAGCTTAAGATTAGTTGGCAATTTGTAAAAACACATATTCCCCTGTTTTTGTGATATTTTGATTGAACTCAACTTAGACAACAATCAATTTGCGTTGGTTGGTAATTTCCAACTTGAACTAAGGATTTGGCCATTAAAAAAAAAAGAAGTAAAACCACTTATTCCTCAATTGCTGACAATTGCTTCGGTTCTAACTATGACAATTGAAAAGTTAAATTCACTCTTGTGGGAACATTAATTTGGCTGCATGTATTGTAAATAAACAAAGGAAAAACAGCATAAAGAAAAGAACAAATGTATAAACCCAGTAAAATTCAAAATACAGGTTGTGAAATTACTATAATTTGGAGCTTGATATCTTATGGGAATGTGAAGTACCCCTCTATTGTCATCCTCATCTCTTAATATTCCCATGATTGTTTATTACGCAACTTCAATAGTCAAGATTCTTCAATTTGCTGGTGGAAACTAGGTGAAAGAGAAATTGAGAATTGTTCAAGCCGTCATGGTGAGTTCCTACTCGTTTTATTATTTCTCCAGTTTTTGCGTATTGTACCCTACTTGTTAGGAAGCAGTCCACATTAAGTTGGTAAGTTTATTTTATTTCTTTTAAATAAAATAGTAAATACCAAGTTTGCACTTCTTTTATTTTGGTCGGAATATTATTTCCGATGGAAATTTTTATAGGAATGAGTTGAGGGTGCAAAGTGCCAAACTAATGCATTTTCAAGGGTGCAAAATGCAAAAATTTAAATTTTAGGGTGCATTGTGCCAATCAAATGTATTTAGAGGGTGCAATGTGCCAATTGCCCTATGTACTCACGTTCTAATCAATAATCTATTTTGAGATGATAGTATGAATTTAATAAGAAACACATTAGCTAGTGTTGTGTCAAATTTATAATATTGTTGATATTGATTTAAAATCATTGATAATCCATTTCTCTCTATTTAAATTTTGTACAAGCACATGTGGTGGGAGATATATTCTTTATTCCCCTTATCAATCATAATTAAATTTCAGATGAATATAAAATGACGTAGAAGATTCAAACAAATTTTTATTTTTTTTACAAAGAAAAGTGAAATAATTAAACTAATAATTTATATCAGTAATAATTTGAAGAGTCATATATTAATTGGCCTCCTCCAGATGTTATATCAATATAGATGATAACAATATAATACCAATAATTTATGTTCAATTATTGTTATTATTATATCGTTATTAACAGAAAAAAACATCAAAATTTGTTGTCAAAAGTGATTAAATGGTGGTGGGCTCCGAGTAGGGGCAATGAGGTCTGTTTCCAACAATGATCGGATTGCTTGAAACCAAAATTTTAATACTTTCAATCACAATTTTGAAAAGTTTTAGCCATCATCTTTTCTACATTTCATGGGGAAGATAAATTTTAATTTAATTTTCGGTATTGATTAAGTTTCTTGATCAATTTGATGTGTACGAGTGTTGGTGTGTGATGAAAATTGAAAGTTACCCCATAACATATGTAGACAATTACGCTTTACCCCTTCGCATTTCAACACAAATAGTAATTGGCATAAGTGAACGATTGATTTCGCCCTTATAGATAACTGTCTTAGATGCTGTTGGAATTGCAATTAGGGGTGTAATCGATCACTTTCTAAATATTGTGGCAAAAAAAAGATATGGAAATTCTTTCTATAGTATGACTACCAAATTTGTACATGTGTATGATCACATTTGTATTTGTTGAGATATGATGGAATCGTATTTAACCAGAGGTGCTAAACAGTCAACATTTTATGTATTATTGAAGAATAGAGTCAGTATCTAAGCCAAAGAATCAAAACGACATCGCATCAGAAGAAAAGATCGTTCACAAAAAATTGTGTTCCGTTGCCGGGACTCGAACCCGGGTCTCTCGGGTGAGAGCCGAGTATCCTAACCATCTAGACTACAACGGATTTGCTAACCCATACACCTGATATAATATAAATAACAAACATACCTCGCATATTATAGCACAAAAGCGTTGAAGAGTACGTTATAATAATAATCTTATGTTTTCCGTAATTTGTTCTCACTAATATGCTATTTTATGCCGTCACGGGAATAATGTTACATCCGATTACAAGTCATCATGACGGTTCATTAATATAATTAGGGGAAATTATGAAAGTCCCCAATCTCCTAATGATGGTTGGGATCAGTTGCACTTGTGATCCTTTGTATTTGTGCAGAAAAAAAGACCACTTAATCTTCTTAAATTGTTCGTTGGCGCCCAATGCCTCCAATTCTGACGGTGTCTAGAAGAAAGTTTTTTTATAGCTGAGAGTAAAATTGGCCATTCGTTCATGACAGTCAATATTTTCACTAACATACAGAGGTTATGGGGTAATGTGCAACTGTTAACATACATTAGACGGTAATTTTCATTTTTCATTTTTCTTATCCAAAACATGTTAATGCATGCACACTTTTGAATTAACTACAAAAGTTCGATCGATACTCGACATTGAACTAATATTCACCTTACCAATGAAATGCAGAACAAGACGATGGTTAAAATTTTTCATAGTATTATTTTCAATTTGTAGCATTATTGATTCGCTTTGTAATAATATAGTAATGAATATTACAATTAATTGAAAAATCTTATTGGGTTGTTACACCGGCTTAATAACAACAAAAATGATAGCAAAAAAGCAATTAATAGGGCGTATTACGCCTACATCCATTGAGACATGATGTAATTACACATTAATCCTTCTTATTTTAAAAATTCCAAATACCCTCTTGAGATTTATGACATTCTTGTAAACATTAATAGAGATATTCGAAAGAAAGCTTTCCTCCATCCACAGTAGCCAACCCGGCTGCCAAGAAATCCACCTCATTAAACCTAACAAAATCCCTTTATCAATTTTGTTATAGCACAACTTTTTTGCAAAGTGATTGTACTTTATAACACCATAACTATCACTCGATATCAACATTTATAATCCAGTACTGCAACATTTTTTTTTGGAAAAAAAAAATTTGACTTCATATAGAGCTTTTACATCTTTAGCATGTGAAGACCATGCTAATCCTATCTCAATACCTTATAGAAAACATCAAAAATATCACTCGCAATTATGTCCCGTTTTGATGATTGATAAATTATGTTAAGCTAATACTTACATTCGGGGGTATTCATAATTTTTTAAACTAATAGGGATCAATTTATAATATGTTAATACCTCAATGGATTTAGATGTAATTTTCTCTAATTAATAGGATTGTGTTTACTTTCTTTTCCTAGACGTTTTTCAACTTCCTCCCAAAAGAAAAGTACAAGAAAAAAAAAACGGCAGCAACATTTATGATTTGTCCCTATTTTCTTTTTTCTGAATGGATTTCTTACCTTTTCGCAAAAACGCAATGGGGTAAATTGCATTTATCCCTATTATTACTCATTATAAATTGGAAAAACATGTTCATTCACCCATAATTATGGGTCTATAATGGCGTAAGTATAAATCCAAACGATAAAATTATTTATTCAATTGTACTAGATTTACATAATTATTTTGAGCAATCGTGAATGTAATGGTTAATTATCTGAATTGTTTCATATACATTAATCCTTTTATTGCAATAACACTCGTAAAATATGTTAACGATATGCAGATTTATTATTGAGATTATGATCACCTAATTACTTCAACCCTTGATCTAGCTTTATGGTAATAATTTAGTATAAATTTAAGGGGTGGTTTGTTCATTCACTTATATCTTTCAAGCGACACAAATTACACCATGATCAAATATCTTTTACCAATATTCCTCATCATTTCATCAAATATTCTCCAAATCACAATAGCCTCAGAGAAACGCAAGTGCTTCCTTTTAACGAAATTTCATGTTTATGTTGTCAACAACCTCCCTTCTACTTCACCACCTTTGAGGTTGCATTGTGCGTCTAAAGATAACGATTTAGGAGATCATACGCTTACTACAAATCAAAATTTTAACTTTAGTTTCTGCGAAAACCCTTTTTCTACTGATGGACTGACAAGAACATAGCTTTTGAAGTTTTCAATACGCGATGGTTCAATGGAAGGTGTGACGGAGGTCACACATGCTATTACGCAGTAAAAAGTGACGGTATTTATTTTTCAGCCTATTATCCTCCTCAAAACCTGAAAAGAATAAAAAGTTGGTGACGAGTTATAAATGATCCGTGATAGTTAGCTATGGTAGTGGATTGGCAAGAACAAGCCATGACTAAACTTAGATCATCTCATTTATGTATGGATTTTGATATTCTTAAGTCTCATATTTGAAATCATATATATCTTTGATCATTTAATATTGTTTGTCTGAAATCACATTCGAATTGCAGTAATGTTAATTTTATCATCAAAAATCTTTTCAATGTCTTGAGTAAATGTCTAAATCATTACAATCACACAAAACGCCAATAATAATAATCATCTGATCACAACTTCTAAACTCAGCGCAATTTGACTGACATTAAGAGCAAATCTCGTAATCTCATAATATTTTCTTGAATTGGTTTTTATAATCTCACATCTCATATTTGAAATATTATCTTCGATCACTTGATACTGTTTGTTTTGATAACGGTAATTAAATCAAATCAATTATGATGATTTTCAAAATCTTTTCAATTTATTTAATAAACTTTAGCACATAAATATCTTTATTCATCACAAAGCTAAACGAGAAGGAAAAACAAACACCTCAAATCTCGTAAGGTCAAATTTTAGCAAGCAACGTGAAATAAATTAAAATCAAGAATTTGGAGACAACGATCTAGGAAATCATACAATTAGCGCCGATAAGGATTTTCATTTTGATTTTTGCGATAATATCATAAATACATTAATTGTGTCTAGTGGGGAACGAAAACTATAGCTTTTAATGCTTTCAGTTTGAAATCTTGCCGTATATAATTTTTCTGGTCATGCATGACGTGGGAGAGCAAAAAAGTGGTGATATCTACTTTTCGGGGTATTATTCTGCTGTCAACCTCTTTAAATTATATATTTGGAAAGAAATAGGTATGTACTCATGTTCTAATCAATAATGTATTTTGAGATGATAGTGTGAATGTAATAAGAAATACGTTCGCTAGTGTTCTATCAAATTTATAATATTGTTGATATTGATTTAAAACCATTGTTAATCCATTTCTCTCTATTTAAATTTTATGCAAGCGCATGTAGTGGGAGATATATTCTTTATTCCCCTTATCAGTCATAATTAAATATGAGATGAATATAAAATAACATGAAGATTCAAACAGATTTTATTTTTTTTTAACAAAAAAACCTGAAATAATGAAACTAATAATTTATATTAGTAATTATTTGAAGAGTCATATATTAATGGGCCTCCTCCAGTTGTTATATCAATATATCTGATAACGACATAATACCAATAATTTATGTTGAATTATTGTTATTATATCGTTATCAACCGAAAAAACATCAAAATTTATTGTCCAAAGTGATTAAACGGTGTTGGGCTCCAAGTAGGGACAATGATGTCTGTTTCCAGCAATGATAGGATGGCTTGAAACCAAAATTTTAATACTTTCAATCACAATGTTTAAAATTTTTAGCCATCATCTTTTCTACATTTCATGGGGAAGATAAATTTTAATTTAATTCTGGGTATTGATTGAGTTTTCTTGATCAATTTGATGTGTACGAGTGTTGGTGTGTGATGCAATAAATGAAAACTGAAAGTTACCCTGTAACATATGTGGACAATTACGCTTTACCCCTTCACATTTCAACACAAATAGTAATTGGCATAAGTGAACAATCGATTTCACCCTTATAGATAACTATCTTAGATACTGTCGGAATTACAATTAGGGGTGTCATCGATCACTTTCTAAATATTGCGCCAAAAAAAGATATGGAAATTCTTTCTTAGTATGACTAACAAATTTGTACATGTATATGATCACATTTGTATTTGTTGAGATATGATGGAATCGTATTTAACCAGAGGTGCCCAACATTTTTTGTAATATTGAAGAATAGGTCAGTATCTAAGCCAGAGAATCAAAACGGCATCGCATCAGATGAAAAGATAGTTCACAAAAAAATTGTTTTTTGCTGCCGGCATTTGAACCCAGGTCGCTCAGGTGAGGGCCGAGTATCCTAACCATCTAGACTACAATGGATTTTCTATTACATACACTTGATAAAATATAAATACAAAACATAACTGGCCTATTATAGCATAAAAGCATTGACGAGTACATTATAATAATAATCTTATGTTTTCCGTAATCCGTTCTTACTAATATGCTATTTTATGCCATCACGGGAGTAATGTTGCATTCGATTACAAGTCATCGTGATAGTTCTTTAATATAATTAGGGGAAATTACGAAAGTCCCCCGTCTCCTGATGATGGTTGGGAACAGTTGCACTTATGATCCATTGTATTTGTGCGGAAAAAAGACCACTTAATCTTCTTAAATTGTTCGTTGGCACCCAATGCCTCCAATTCTGACGGTGTCTAGAAGAATGTTTTGTTATAGCTGAGAGTACAATCAGCCGTTCGTTCATGAAAATCAATATTTTCACTAACATATAGAGGTTATGGGGTAATGTGCAACTGTTAACATGCCTTAGAGGGTAATTTTCATTTTTCATTTTTCTTGTCCAAAACATGCTAACGCATGGACACTTTTGAGTTAATTCCAAAAGTTCAATCAATACTCGACATTGAACTAATATTCACCTTTGTAGCATTAATGATTCACTTCGTAATAATATAGTAATGAATTTTACAATAAATTGAAAAATATTATTGGGTTCTTACACCGGCTTAACAACAATAAAAATAATATCAAAAAAATAATTCATAGGGCGTATTACGCCTACATCCATCGAGACATGATGTAGTTACAAATTAATCCTTCTTATTTTAAAAATTCCGAATACCCTCTCGAGATTTATGACATTCTGATAAACATTAATAAAGATATTCGAAAGAAAGCTTTCCTCCATCCAGAGTAGTCAACCCGACCGCCAAGAAATCCACCTCATTAAGCCTAACTAAATCCCTTTATCAATTTTGTTATACCACAACCTTTTTGCAAAGTGATAGCACTTTATACCACCACTACCACTCGATATCAACATTTATATCCAATACTGCAACATTATTTTTGGAAAAAAAATTGAATATATATATATATAGCTTTTACATCTTTAATATGTGAAGACCATGCTAATCCTATCTCAATAACTTATAGAAAACCTAAAAAATATCACTCGCAATTATGTCCTATTTTGATGATTGATAAATTATGTTAAGCTAATATTTACTTTAGGGGGTTATTCATAATTTTTTAAACTAATAGGGATCAATTTATAATATCTTAATACCTCAATGGATTTAGATATAATTTTCTCCACTTAATAGGATTGTGTTTACTTTCTTTTACAACAAGTTTTTCAACTTCTTCTATAAAGTAAAGTACCAAAAAAAAAAAAAAAAGCAATCATGTAAGTCCAAAGTGTATCATCTAACTTTACAGCCCAATACTTGCACGATGCCCTGCCCCCCCCCCCCCCCCCCCCCGATTTTCTCTAAATTTTGCTTAATCTCACAGTTAGAGATCTCTACTTGACCACTCGTTTGGGGATGACAATAAGTAGCAACTCTATGATAGACTCCGTACTGGCTTATTACAAAAGTGCTTCCGCATCACTAATTAGTGCCCTAGGGACTTCAAATCTAGTAAAGATATTTTTCTTGAGAAACTTCATGACTACCTTGGAGTCATTTGAAGGACAAGCTATGGCTTCAACCTATTAGACACATAATTAACTACCAAACGGATATATTGGTTAGTATAAGAGGAATGAAAGGGTCCCATGAAATCAATTCCCCATACATCAAACAATTCAATTTCTAAAATGTTGTTCAATGGCATCTCGTTCCTCCTAGAAATATTTCCTACCCTTTGACATCGATCACATCGTGCGTACAAAACTCTAGCATCCGCAAACATAGTGTGCCAAAAGAATCCTGACTGTAAAATCTTGGCAACTATCTTAGATGCACCCAAATGGCCACCATATTCACTCGAATGACAATGTTCTAACACACCCCTAAACTCTTCCTCGAGTATGCATTGTCATATTATACCAACAGAACAATATTTGAAATACAAGGTACAATTCCACTAACCAAGTAATTACCAAAATCTCCATACCAAGGAGTGTTCAAGGCTGCAAGGAACAATTGTTCATCTGAGAAAGATTCTTGAATGAGCTCTTCGTCCTCTTTAATGGGGAGGTGATAAGCCATTACGTTCTCAGTTCTCTTTTTGTCTCAAATCTTTAAATTAAACTCTTGTAACAAGAGTATGCACCTAATCAAGTGCGGTTTAGGGTCTTTCTTTGAAACAAAAATTTAATTGCTGTGTGATTCGTGTATACAACCATTCGAGAACCTATCAAATAGGAACGAAACTTGTCTAAAGCAAATACAATCACAAACAATTCTTTTTCAGTAGTAGCATAATAAATTTGAACATCATTTAAAGTTCTGCTTGCATATGCTATGACATGCAAACGTTTCTCCCTTTTTTAGCCAAGGACCGCGCCAATAGCGTGATCACTTGCATCGCACATGACTCAAATGGAAGATCCCAATCTGGCAATTTCATGATAGGTGTGGATGTCAAAACTTCCTTCAACTTGTCAAAGGCAATTAAACACTTTTCGTTAAATTCAAATTTAGCATCTTTCAAAAGTAGATTACAAAGAGGTTTAGCAATTTTGGAGAAATCCTTAATAAAGCAACGATAAAAGCCTACATTACCAAGGAAACTCCTTACTCTCTTAACAAAATTTGGGGGTGGCATATGGGAAATAACTTCAATTTGTTCGATCCTCCTCAATTCCTCTTTCTGAGATCTTGTGCACCAAAACTATACCTTCTTGCACCATAAAATGACACTTTTCCCAATTCAAGACAAGTTTAGTTTCCTCACAAAACTGCAACATTTCAGAAAGATTAAACAAGCAAGAATTGAAAGAATATCCAAACACTTTTGTGAAAGATTAAACAAGCAAGAATTGAAAGAATCTCCAAACACACATGAGAAAGATGAAACAAGCAAGAATTGAAAGAATCTCCAAACACAAAAAAATTGACCATGAACACTTCCATTGTTTTCTTAATGAAGTTAGAAAAGATAGCCATCATACAACATTGAAAAGTTTTTGGGGCATTACATAAACCAAAGGGCATACGTTGAAATGCAAAAGTGTCATATGGACAAGCTAAGGTTGTTTTCTCTTGGTCTTCGAGAGCAATTGCAATTCGATTATATCCAAAATAACCATCTAGGAAGCAATAATAAGAATAATCTGCTAGTCTCTCTAACATTTGATCAATGAAGGGTAAGGGAAAGTAATCTTTATGAGTTGCACTATTAAGCTTCCTATAGTCAACACAAACATGCCAACTTGTAACTGTCCTTGTTGGTGTCAATTCATTATATTCATTATGTATTACGGTCATCCCACCATTTTTAGGCACCACTTGCACTGGATCTACCCAAGCACTATCAGAAATAGGATAAATTATCCTTGCATCTAACAATTTAATAATCTCAGCCCCAACCACTTCTTGCATATTAGGATTTAACCTACATTGATGTTCTATGGTTTGCTTATGATTATCTTTCATTAAAATACGATGCACAAAAATAGAAAGGGTAATCCTTTTGATATCAAAAATAGTGCATCCTAGCCTTTTAACAATTTATCCACTTGTACATCAGATAAGTGAGCAGAAATTATCAAAGGTAGTTTATTTTTATCGCCCAAATAAGCATACTTGAGATGCGGTGGAAGGGATTTAAGGTCAAGAGTAGGGGCTTTCTCAATAGATAGGGGAAGTTGAGGCTTACCTTTATCTAATTCTTCAAATCTATACTTGTGGTATAGGGGTACACGAGATGTGGCCTCCAATTATATGGCAATCTTGGTAATCTCATCATCCTCATCATGTATGTTGGCCGAATTCCTTATACATAATTCAAGTGGATCTTTAGCCACAACTCTCTAGGTGGCAGAACTTTAGATATCTTGGAACACATCCACTCTTAGACATTGCTCTCGAATGTTGGGGTTCTTCATGGTTTGAAACCAGTTGAACCAACAGTATCTTCCCCAACTCAGAATGTTAAACGTCCATTCTTGACATCAATGAAAGCGCCTGCATAGGGTCTTCCCAAAATTAATAGCATATTTCCATCCTTTTCTATGTCCATAACTATAAAATCCACAGGGATATAGAAATTACCCACTTTAACGAGATCACTTTAATGAGAGCATTTTCAAGCACCCCTCGTTGGATACTTCACGGATCTATTGCTAATTGCAATGTCATAGTAGTAGGTTTGAACCCTCCAGGCCCAAGTCTTCTACATACGGAAAGGCGCATTTGACTCACACGTGCGCCCAAGTCACACAAAGCTTTGTCAAACTCAACACTACCAATACTACAAGGGATAGAAAAACTCCTTGGATCTTTAAGCTTTGGCGGAAGCCTCTTTTGAATGATCTTTGAACTCCTTGCATGATCTTTAATCTTTCTTTTGTTGGACAAGATCTATTTGAGAAATTTCACGTAGGTAGGTATTTGTGCTAAAACATCAGCAAAATGGATATTTATGTGAAATTGTTTAAAAATGCCTAGAAACTTTTTGAATTGTTTGTCCAACTTTTATTTTTGATGCCTCTAAGGTAAAAGGATGGGCAGAACATAAGGCTTTGGTGGTGGCAATTCATTCTTCTTGGTTTCGCCCTCACCATTATCGTCTAGCTCTTTTGACTCTTCTTTTTCTTTCTTCACTTTCTGTCCCCTTTTTTGGTAACTGCATCAACTCTCTCTCATATTTTAACGTAACTGCCTAACACTGCTCCTTAGGATTAATCTCAGTTTGACTACAATTGTCTTTGCTACATGAAAGTGGACATACTACCCTAAGATTCAATTCTATTTAGGCGAGAATCAAACTTATCCAATTGGTGTGCAATCTGTTCAAATTTATCCATGGTATATTGCATGAGTTTTTCAAGGGTGGCTTCCAAAAAAGATTTTGGATTATGTTGTGAAGGTTAAGGTTGGTGTGAGGGAAACTTGAAGGTTTGGATTGGAAGTTTTGTTTAGGCTGCCCAAATTGTTAGGTTTGACAATTCTGATTACTCCCCCCCTCCCCCCAAGAAAAGTTGGGATGATTTCTCTATCCCGAATTATACGTGGATGCATAGGGGTTGTTTTAGCTCCTATTATTGGCGTATTGAACTTGTTTTAAGGGACTTGTCCTATATACCTAGGACACTCATTCATGTTGTGAGGACCTCCACAAACAACACAACTCAACGGAGGGTTAGATACCGCGTTAATAGATAATTGATCAAATCTTTGAAACAATGCATCAAATTTAGAATTAATAAATGATACGGTATCTAATTCTAGCATACCTACAACCTTGGGAGCTTGTACGAAAGAAAGGGTTTCCCTACTAATTTCCCATTGGTAATCGTTAGACGCTATCTCATCAATCAAATGACATGTTGTTTCAGTGAATATGGGCATCAATGTTCCTCCCACAGACGCATCAATGATAGTTTTGAGGGGTTCCACCAAACTATTGTAGAATCTTTGTAGGAGCAACCCATTCGACATGCCAGGGTTAGGGCACTTTTTCTGCAACTCCATAAAGTGTTCCCAAGCTTCGCTTAGGGACTCTTGATCCTGTTTTCGGAAAGCCATCAACTCCTCATGGATTGCAGACATTTTACAAGGCCAGAAATACCTCACCAAAAAGGCTTTGGAGATCTTACCCAAAGTGGAGATAGAATTTGGTGGTAGAGGACCCAACAAATCCTTGGCTTGATCTCCCAATGAAAAAGGGAACAAATAAAGACCAATGGCATCACTAGAGATACCATTAATCTTAGAAATTGCACAAATTACCAGAAAGTGGAATAAGTGTGAGTTGGGATCATTTGTCGCTCCTCCTCCAAGTTGGTGTTGTTGCACCGTGTTGATAATCATTGGCTTGATCTCAAAATTGTTGGCATCAGTAGTGGCATAGCAATGCTTCTTTGAATTCTTGCAGCATCAAGTAGTGCACAATCCCGCAATATCTGATTACTCTGATGATCCATTTTAGCAACTGGTAAAGCTAGTGCGTGTTCTAACTCTTGTGTCTTTGACCACGATGAAGTTGGTGGAAAGTTCTCTTTATCTCAGGATCAAACGGTACCAAGTTGAAGCTTCGAGACCTTCGAATTTTGGCATACGCCTATGCTTGCATGAAGTAAAACAAGATGTTATGAACTAAAAAAAACAAATGACAAAAAATAAAAGTAAAAGTACTTAATTGAGCTTAAATCAAGAGATACTAAATTTCGTTTGATATTGGTGATCACCGTTCTCCGACAACGATGCCAAAAACTATTGCGAATTTTCCCCAAGTGTACGGGTCACTCAAGTAATAAAGTGAAAGTGAAGTATCGTTCACATGAGGGACGGCTTACCAAGCACCAAACTTATAAATTCTATAATGTTTAAGCTTTGAAAATTGATTGAAAATTTATGAAATAAAATAAAGCAAATAAATATGAGTAAAAAAATCAATAAGAACAAATTAGGGCCTAGGCATCGTCAATTGAATCCCGCCTTTTAGTTATTTGAACCCCTTTTTGGTAATAATACCCCTTCCCACGATCCAACTCACAAAAATATTTGTAATCTCCTTTCGAAAGTAAAGCAAACATGCTAAAAAATGCTATGTGTCTACTTTCATGATCACATATGGATTACTTGACCCATTACGTGCAAGAAATGTGTTAGTTAAAAAGTCTTCGCTAAGTAATCTAACTATTGCACAAGAGCATGGTTATTTCTAGCCTATGCGTTCCTTATGTCTATAACACAAATAATCAGACTCTATACACACCCTTTCGTAATTGAATATAAAATCTCAAAGCTTGTAAAATTTGATCACAAATTCACAAGAAATAAAACCTTGAATTATAGATAGGAAATGCATAAATTAAAATCAAAAGGGTTCAAATAAAATGACAAGAGTTTTATCAATAATTTGCCTAGAACCCTATAATTTATTTAGCTAGACATAACGAAAGTAAAAAACAAACACAAAAACATGATAAAACTAAAAGAAATCAGAAAAGCAAACTAGGCTTGAGGTGATAATCTTGAGGGATGGATGGACTTAGCCCTTGAATTGTCATCCATCTTAAGCTTTCGTCCCTAAACTCCTTTTAAAAAATTAGCCAAAAGTGTCTTAAAATCGTGCACACAATGTCCTTAAATAGTGATGGGGTGATTGTAGTCAAAATCCTAATAGGAATGTAATTTTCTTGTATTTGCAGCACATCGAGACAGCTTCGAGTGTATCAGGATAGCTTTGACCATCCCAACCTCTCTAAACCTTGCTTGACGAAACACCTTTCATGCCAAGATAGCTTTGTCTTAATCAGGACGGCTCTAGTTGTCCCGTTCTACAAGTTTTTTCCACATTCTGGAGGCGTACGGATGAGTTTGTTTATCAAGACAATGTTGGTCATCCTACCATGCACAAAACTGGCACCCTCTATAAGTGTCAAGATGGCTTGGCCTATCAAGACAACTTAAGTCGTCCCATCTAACACAAAATTTGCATCTTTTTTAATTATCGAGATGCCTTGGCTCATCAGGACAACTTAAGCCATCCCGTTTCGCAAGCAAACTCGATGGACACCACCCCTCCCCAAATCTTCAATGCCTAGCATTGTCATGGATGCTATAGATGCAGCACCGGTCTATAGCCAGCAAGGTACTATATTCATGTGAAGGCCAATTTATATATATATCGAGAGTGTGGAGGTGTGGAAGAACAAAACCAACATCACACTCATTGTTAATGGACAACTTACAACAAAAATATCATGGAACCTTTTGCCTGAATTCAATACACTTAATACGGCCACAGTTTGTAAGTTTCCTCACAAGAACATTTTGCCTTTTTTTTTATCTGTTGTATAATATTTGCTAATGGTCATTTCCTTGTCTTACTTTATCAGTTATTGAAGGAGATGGGTTTATTGTCAAGTTCCTTACATTTGAGAACACAACAGGAGATGTTTCTCAAGATGTGGAACAAGCTGTGGCTTCGGTTGGCGTGTTTATTAAGTCCACATTTTACACATGAACATTCTTAGGCTGGCATTGGCTAGCATTTCCAATATGTCCATATTTTACAAATGCACACTCTTAGGCAACTAGGACACTCTTTATGTCAAACAGTCGTTTCAATTCTACAACGAGTGCACATTTACAGGATCGTAGACTTCCTTTTTGGAGTAGCTGCAGTTGTGTTCCAATCATGCAACTTGTTCTAATCATGCAACTTGTTATCTCGTCTACCAAGGACTAGCATCTTTACAGCACAAAACAAAAAAGAGAATTAGTAGGATAAATCTGGATTTGTAATCCAGAATTGTATCTTAACCATGGAACTTGGAATGAAGCAACAAAAGGATGCATTTGAAGCATATTTCGGCAGACCTTGGTCTAATTACTCCATTGTGGTTGTGACGGAGTCTTTTTTGGATAGCATCATTCGATTGAAGGGATGGCTATTATGGGATAACAAATCAACCAAGATATTATTAAAATTATATCGAATTTAATAATTGAGGGCCTGGAGCAACCAGTAATTAAAGAGTCAATTGGGAAGGCTACAAAAGTGTTAGCCAACATGGTGTTGTACGAAAATTCACTGTTAGTGAATATATTTCAGGTGATGAATGGCTTCCTAATACCGGCATCCCATATTCAAGTGGATTCGTGAGCGAGCAGAAATATATATAGTGATGTAGTTATTTTTATTCTTATTTATTGTTTTTTTTTAATAGGAAAATCTCAGGAGACATACTCCTGGTTCTTTCATTGCTCTCCATATAACTTATCATGGTATAAAATGTTTTGAATACATTTAAGGCCATAGCCCCCCCTAAATATCACTCAATTCTAAGTTACTAGAGGTATTCTTTTCTAGTCTATGAGCCGCATGATTCGCTGTCCTCCTAACATTGGTGAAAGTCATATATTGAAACATACTACTCAAGTGAGTGATATGCACAAGCCGGTCTTGATTCCTAGAAATACAGAGATTTGGTTGTCTTATGAAGGTAATCGCTCACAAGCAGTCACTCGCAACTTCAACCTCCTGAGTACCATGCTGCTATAACCAATTTAGTCCTATCTCAATAGCCATTATTTCCATATCAATGGGTTCCATAATCCCGAAGCTTGCCTCCATCTTGGCTCCTATGTAGCATCCCCATTCATTTCGAGCCACCACACTAAGTCCAATCGTCCCTCTATCCTCGGTTGAGAAATGAGAAATTAATCTTGATTTTTGAAAAGTGAAAGAGCTATTGAAGATGGTGGTAATGGTCGGGAGTTACAAAAGTTATTTTATATAATTAATTTTGTAACCTGTGAAATTAGTATGCTAAGAGTCATGTCACTTATAAGGAGACTAGTATAAATAGAGGTCATGTATTAGGCATTTGGTGTGGAGTGTGTGTAGTGAGTGAATGTGTGTGAATGTATGAGTGAGTAAAAGAGTTAGGAGAGTAAAAGAGTTGTAAGAGTATTTTTTATAAAATTTGAGTGAAAATATAAGTGTCGATTGAGTAGAGTAAATTGTGTGTTCTCCTCTCCACTTCTCCTCTTCTAAATTTAAGTATTCTTCTACACCACCCCACCACGTTTCCACAACAAAGTAGTATCAGAGCCACGTTGAAAATCACGTTGAGAGCCACATTGAGATGGCAACCAGAGGAGTTTTCCCATTCCAAAACTCACAAAAGAATATTATAAAAGATGAAGTATCTAAATGAAGGCATTTCTTGGAGGCCAAGGTGTTTGGGATGTCGTCAAAGAGGAATATGAAGAGCCTGCAGATTTGGCAACTGCAAGTAGAGAAGAAAAGAAAAATGCAAAGGAGGCAAAGATAAGAGATCAAAAAGCTCTGTTGTTCATCCAACTTGCAATGGACGACAATATTTTTGAGAAAATTTTACAAGCTAATACTGTAAAGATAGCTTGGGATATTCTAGCCAATATCTTCAAAGGTATTGACAAAGTGAAGAAAGTAAGGTTACAAGCCTTATGAGGTGAATTTGAGTCATTGCAAATGAAGGAAAATGAGGTAGTTTTTGACTATATGTCAAGAGTACTTTCGGTTGTAAATCAACTTCAAAGCCATGGTGAAAAGAAAGAAGATGCCCGAGTTGTTGAGAAGATACTTCGATCTCTCAATTCGAAGTTGGATCATATAGTTGTTGCCATAGAGGAGTCTAATGATGTGGACGAAATGAAAGTTGATGAGTTAGTAGGCAAATTACAAGTCTACGAAGAGAAAATGAAGAAGAGAGCCAAAGAGCCAATTGAACAAGCTCTCCAAGCCAAAATAAACCTCCACAAAAAGAAAGACGACGTCGACAGAAACAATCAATGAAGTGGCCGCTCTCCTTATCGCGGTCATGGATGTGGTCGTGGCAGAGGACGAGGTCCATACATTGCCAATCAAAATGAAGAGAAACAACGTGAATCCACTCCGACTCGAGGTGGATCTTAAGGTAGAGGATTTCAAACGAGGTGGCAAAATCGAAGAGACATTGAATGCTACAACTGTCAACGATGAAGATACTATTCCTATGGGTGTTAAAGTGAATCCAGTGAGGAGAAGAATACTCACCTTGCTGAAAAAGTTGATGGTGATACCGCTCTCTTATTGGCACACAACCGATAAGGTGAAGGCGAAAGGAGCATTTGATACCTCGACACAGGTGCTAGCAATCACATGTGTGGTTACAATCACATGTTTGTCGAAATGGATAATTCAGTGACAGAAAACATTTCATTTGGAGATTCGTCAAAGATTTCCATTAAGGGATGAGGTAAAATTTTAATTCGATTGAAGAATGGAGATCACCAGTTCATTTTGAACGTGTACTATGTCCCTGGGATGAAGGCAAACATCTTGAGTGTAGGCCAACTTTTGGAAAAAGGGTATGATATACGCATGAAAGACATGACCCTTTACCTACGAAATGAAAAAGGAGTATTGTTAGCTCGTGTGCCTATGGCAAGCAACAGGATGCTCTTGTTGAACATCAAGAACGAAGTGGCGAAATGCTTGAAGGCATGTTTAGAAGATACATTGTGGTTATGGCACTTAAGGTTGGGACATCTAAATTTTGGAAGCCTTACAATGATGTCGAAGAAGAAGATGGTGAAAGGACTTAATTCCATTGACCACCCCGATCAGTTGTGCAAGGGCTGTCTTATCGGAAAGCAACATCGTTACAATTTTCCTAAAGAGTCACAAAAAAGAGCAAGGAATCCATTAGAGTTAGTTCCTACCGACATATGTGGTTCTATCACTCCGACGTCACTTAGTAAGAACAAATATTTTATTTTGTTCATTGATGATTGTAGTAGGAAGCCTGGGTGTACTTCCTCCAGGAGAAATCATAAGCATTCTCAGCCTTTAAAAGATTCAAGGTGCTCGTCGAAAAGCAAAGTGGCTACCAAATGAAGTCACTTCGATCAGATCAAGGAGGAGAGTTCACCTCGCAGGAGTTCAAGGCATATTGTGACGAACAGGCTATTCGACACCTAATGACTCAATTCTAAGTTACTAGAGGTATTCTTTTCTAGTATATGAGCTGCATGATTCGCCATCCTCCTAACATTGGTGAAAGTCACAGATTGAAACATACTACTCAAGTGAGCGATATGCACAAGCCGGTCTTGATTCCTGGGAATACACAGATTTGGTTGTCTTATGAAGGTAATCGCTCACAAGCAGTCACTCTAAACTTCAATCTCCTGAGTACCATGCTGCTATAACCAAGTTAGTCCCATCTCAATGGCCATTAGTTCCATATCAACGGGTTCCATCATCCCAAAGCTTGCCTCCGTCTTGGCTCTTATGAAGCATCCCCATTCATTCCAAGCCACCACACTAAGTCCAATCGCCCCTCTATCCTCTGTTGAGAAATGAGAAATTAATCTTGATTTTTGAGAAGTCAAAGAGCTATTGAAGTTGGTGGTAACAGTTTTTTGTAAGAGTTCGAGTGAAAATAGACGTGTCGATTGAGTGGAGTAAATTGTGTGTTACTCCTTTCCACGTTTCCTCTCCAAAATTTAAGTATTCTTCTACCCATCCCACCACGTTTCCACAACATCCTTATCACATGCCACATTGACATTGCACTTTACCACACCCCGTCTGGGAGGATTCTATAGTTCACTCGATTGTGCCGCTGATGAAACATTTTGTGACTCGGCCCAAATTTCATTTTGCTCGTGAATGTAATTCAGTACCCAGCACTGTGTCCATAAAAAATTTGACGTCTTGCCTTCCATATAAAATTTGTTTCCGGTACCCCAGATGCTCCATAAGATCAAGACTAGCCAAATAAACCTTTTCGTATCCTTCTTGTTACTCACTGCTACCAACATGTCCGTAACATTACCTGGTCTATCCCCAAGCGTGAAAGGAAGTCCATGGGCTGAAATTGCTGCCATAGTTTGTGAGCATACGCAGATTAAATGATCACGAGTTTCCTCCCCACTCCCGCACAGCTCACACACCATTTGCACCTCAATACCCCGCCTCTCTAAGTTCGTCCTTGTCGGCAGTTTATCTCGGATCAATCTCCACGTCCGTATTCTAATTTTTGAAGGGAGATGTGTCCGCCAAATTGCCTGATATATCGCGGAGATGTTCCGAGTGCCATGCAATCTATCGAGTGATAGTGAGCCCGACATCTTGAGTTGATGAAAAAAACTATACGCCGACTTGACCGTATATCGCCTCGACACCTCTTTAGACCAGAAAGGCCTATCTTCCTCCCAGGCATTTGGCTTGAGCTGGTTAATTGCAGACCACCCTTCCACCCCTACCACGGCCATAATATATTCTTCTTGCCACCTTCCCGAGTTCGAATCAATGAATTCAAACATCACTGTGGCTCCGCAGTTCCACTTTCCCATGGCCACATACGTTGTAAGGGCCATGAGCACCAACGGTCCTCAAAGATACGGACATCTCTTCCATTTCCCACATGCCATCCCAATCTCTTCCAGAGCCAGCTCTTCCCTGCATGATGCTTCTCCACACAAAGGATGGCCCATATAGTGATGTAGTTATTAAACTAAGTAGTATAACAAAATATTTATCAACAAAAAGTAGAAATATAACATAAGTTACTAATTGAATGTATCATTTGTATATACACTTTCTTGACTAAATATCATTTGTATATACACTTTCTTGACTAAATATCATTTGTATATACACTTTCTTGACTAAATTTATTAGTTTTGATATTATTATTGAAAATTAATGGATATTGAATTTCATGAAGAGGCCACATTCACTTTTGGTCAGTTTGTGTTAGTATGAATCTTTTTGTTTGATATTGGAGTTTGTATGTATGAATTTCAGTCTAGTTGAAAGCATTCATTTGTTTTCTGCTATTTGGAAATAACTTCTATTTTCATAACTCACATTCATGTCATCAAGCATCTCATTCCCATTTGCTACATTGTTCTGAAAATTAATTTCCTTAACAAACAAACAAGCTCAAGATCTTTAATTAATTTCTTTTATTTTCTTTTCATTAGTTTCCTCATAAAATTCTTGCACTAGACATATTAATGTTAGAATTGGCTTGATCCATTTCTCTCATTTCTTTGATTTGGTACTGACGTGCCATAATTCCAATCGGGAATCTGACCTCCTTTCTCGGGACGAGCTCCCTTCTACTCCCCGATCGGTCCCCCTCGAATACTCCCGATCGAACTGTCTGACACCGTACGGCTCTACTAGCCCCTATTCCCATTGGCCCGGGTAGATCATTGTCCTTCTTGGCTCGACCACAGCCCTCTCCGCTCTTCTGGTCAACACCATAATTGACCTCGACCATACCAGGTCCAACGGATCCCTGCTGGTATTAAATGCTCCGTCAAACAAGGTATGGGGGAGCCACCTAATCCCATACCTCATTAATGGAACGCCAGCTAGCGTCTATAGACCCTACCCCTAGGTCTACGGGTCGCCCACGTCGGTCCTCAACGACCTACTTGGCCAGGTGGGCCCATAGGAGCGCGGTCTACTTGGACATAGTATAAATACCTCTGCATTTATGGTAAGGGACGCATTAATTAAATACAATACCCTTACTATGTTCGAATCTCCCCAAAACCGATCCACTGACTTAAACATCGGAGGGTCTTAGTCGAGACCCATCTTGGCTAGCTCACATTGCCATTTCCCTTGTTGAAGGACCAACATCCCGTTCGAATATCACCACTTATTCACTCGACCAGAGGAATCGACCGGTGTTGATCAGCCCCCAATCCGACCCACATCATTTGGCGCCGTCTGTGGGAAACGCAACTACAATCAAGGAGGAGAAAGATGGTGACTACCAGAAGAAATCCCTCTGAAGCATGAAGCACACCAGCCGCGGGTGAGGACCAACACTCGGTACATGACCTCCCCCTGCCGTTGCCATCGATGAAGAATCTCCCTCCGGCGGAAACGGATTTGGCGGGTTCGTCCCGGGTGCAAGTGAACGCCCCACTCGCACCAACCAATACCGACTGTAGAAGTCAGGCCAGCAACCCTCCTGCGGGGACAGGCATGCCCGCACCCGATAC
This sequence comes from Petrea volubilis, assembly GCA_026212405.1. Classification (NCBI taxonomy): domain Eukaryota; kingdom Viridiplantae; phylum Streptophyta; class Magnoliopsida; order Lamiales; family Verbenaceae; genus Petrea; species Petrea volubilis. Next base: position 11,097,646 of record CM047878.1, read on the forward strand.
AGAGGAAATGATCACCATTCCCCTCGAAAGATTGAGGGACTTTGTGGGGAAATGCAACCTGCAAGCTTTCGAAAGGCTCAAGGAAAGCGTTGTCCGAGCACCCCTCGGACCTAACCGGGTGGCAACCCCGGCCGATCAAATAGTTCAATCACATCATACTTTCAGTCGGGAGGCGAGTTTTCGACCATCTCGGTTAGAAGAAGAAGAGGCTAAATCAAGTCACCACGATAGGGTTCCCCGTCGCCAGTACCCGAATTTGGGGAGCTGAATCAAATAATTCAAACAGATGAAGAACCAACTTTACCATCTTACTCAAAAGATCGCTGACTCGAGCACCCCGACGACAGAATTGAACCATACAGGCAAGGATCCTCCTCCGATCGATATCACGGTCGAAGGCAGAGGGCCTTTGTCCATCATATCCAAGAAGAGAAGATCGGTCTTTACGATGGGAGTTCCGACCCAGACGATCATCCGTTACAGTTCGCAAATGCCATCGACGTCTACCGTCTCTTGAATGGAATGATGGCTAAGTTCTTTGCCACCACCCTCTTTGGCGTGGCTCGACAGTGGTTTCCCCTGCTCGAGCCGGAGTCGATCCACTCTTTTGAGGAGTTGGCCGATCAATTCTTGCATCACTTCGCAGCCAAAAAAGACACCAAACTCCCTCACACCCACCTCCACGGGATTCGCTAGCAGGAAGGAGAGTCCCTGCCATCGACGTCTACCGTCTCTCGAAAGGAATGATGGCTAAATTCTTTGCCACCACCCTCTTTGGCGTGGCTCGACAGTAGTTTGCTCGGCTTGAGCCGGAGTCAATCCACTCTTTTGAGGAGTTTGCTGATCAATTCTTGCATCACTTCGCGGCCAAAAAAGACACCAAACTCCCTCATACCCACCTCCACGGGATTCGCTAGCTGGAAGGATAGTCCCTACGAGAATTCATGACCCGTTTCAATAATGAAGTCTTGCGGGTCGACGACCTCCGGATCGATTTTGTTAACTTGACCCTATATATTGCCCTCCGACATGAAGATTACGCCAAGGCGATCATCCTGAAACCTCCTTGATCGATAAGGGAACTCCAGACTCTGACCTCTAGCTTCATGATCTCTGAGGAAATGCACCACATCAAGCACGGGGATAAGAAGAAAAAAGAGTTTAAGGAGAAAAAGGAGAAGGGAGGCCATAAAAATGACAAAGAGCACCGAGAAAAGGACTCTCCAATCAAAAGGTATTCCGACCTGATGCCCCTGAATTCCTCCCGCGGTGACATCTTTTTAGTTATGGATCGAAAACTGTTCGGAACACCGAACAAGATTTTCGAAGGGAAAGGGGCTAGGAAGTCGGGCAAATACTGTGCCTTCCACAAATAATACGGGCACGTTACCATTGACTGTTACACCCCACAGGGCGAGATAGAGTGCCTCATCTGAAACGGCCTCCTCAAGGAGTTCGTAGCAGCCTACATGGAAACCCGGCCCCAAAGGGAAAGGTCGCGATCCCCTCGATCTCCTCAAACGAGCCACAAAGGGTCTCCCTCCCGAAGAAGCGGCAAGGAACCGGTCGATCACAACCTACCGACCCGGGGGTTTATCAATACGATCGTCGAGAGACCAAACGGGGGAGAGTCCCGATCAAGCCAGTAGTGCACATCAAGGAAGTTGGAGAAAGAAAGGTCTAGCCCCCCGGTCACTGGTCGAGCTCACCAAATCAATAGTATCGAGTTCAACGCTATTGTATTTAGTGATAGGGATATTGATGTAAGCCGCCCATAGAGAGAGTGTGAGTCACCCGACGTCCCGATGGTGATCACCACTAACGTGTCAAATTTTGCTGTGGCACGCACTTTAGTTGATAATGGAAGTTCAGCTAATGTTCTCTTTTACTCCACCCTCCAAAAAATGAACTTAGGAAGTATAGAGATGCAGCCGGTCCATACCCCTCTTGTCGGGTTTGGGGGATCAGAAATCATCCTGGTCGGGGTCGTGCAGATGCCGACCTCATTGGTAGAAGCACCCTAAAGACGAACCCTCTCCATAGACTACTGTCGTTAACGCTCCGTTCGCATACAACTTGATTTTGGGAAGACCTGCCCTCAATCAATTTCGACCGGTAGTTTCGACCTAGCATCTCAAAATCAAGTTCCCCACCCCGACTGGGGTAGGGGAGGTCAAATGCAACGTGCGGGACGCTTGGAGGTATTACACTGTATCACTGGAAAAGCAAAAACAAAATCCACAATCTTCCCCATCGATTGTCCCGTCGATCAATCTCAACCTCAATCCGCCCGAAGGGTTTTCCTCTCGAAAATGAAAGAACGAGGAATCTCGGATCGAATCGATTGGAGAACCAAAAACTATTGAGCTAATCCCTGGTAACCCAGACAAGGTAACCCGAATCGGCTCGCACTTGGGGGAGGGAAGAGAGATGATGCTGATCGAGTTTCTGAGGGAAAATGTCGACGTGTTCGTGTGGAGTCCTTCGGATTTCCCCCGGATTGACCCCGAGGTGATCGTTTATCATCTTAATGTAGATTCGACCGTCAAGCCAGTCCAACAAAAGAAAATTACTTTTACGGAAGAGAGGAACAAGATAATCATGGAAGAAGTTGACAAGCTCCTTAAAGCGGGGTACATCATCGAAATTTAGTACCCGGATTGGCTGTGCAATGTGGTCGTGGTCCCCAAGTCGCTCGACAAATGGTGCATGTGCAACGACTTCACAAATCTAAATAAAGCCTATTCGAAAGACCCATCCCTGCTTCCCCAGATCGACCTGCTTGTCGATTCGACCGTGGGATGCGAAATGTTGAGTATGATGGACGCTTTCCAAGGGTACTATCAAATTTACATGGCACCTAAGGACCGGTCAAAAACATCCTTCGTGGTCGAGAAGGGGGTCTACTACTTCATGGTTATGCCGCTCGGCCTCAAGAACGCTGGCGCTACCTACCAAAGGCTCGTGAACAAAATCTTTAAGGGGCTAATCGGCTCAAGCATGGAGGTCTACATTGATGACATGATCGTCAAGAGCGATAGAGAGGTCGACCACCTGAGAAACACCTACGCCGTGCTCCGACAGTACGGCACGAAGTTGAACCCCTTAAAGTGCACTTTTAGGGTCGTGGGGGGAAAATTCTGGGATACATGGTCAGCCAACGGGGGATTGTGGCCAAACCTCACCAAGATCGAGGCAATTCAAAAAATTGCGATGCCCCAGACCATCCGAGATGTGCAGTATCTTTGTGGACGCATCATCGTGCTAAATCGGTTCATCTCCAGATCCGCCGATCGGAACCTCCCCTTCTTCAAAACACTCCATGTCGCGACTTGCTTCCCCTTCCCTTTGTCGGTATGGTCAGGGCCTCTCTTTCTCTTCATGCTGGCGGTGGGGGCACCCCTTTCCCTTATAACTACGCCGGTCTCGAGCGACCGAATTGGGGTCGACTCCATTCGAACGGCAACGGCAGTCCCCGACTGCTTGTCGATCACCTTGATTTTTGAATCGAAACCAGACCTCACCTCCGACCTCGCCCTTGCTGGGGTGGTACTGGGACACCGGTTGGCATACGTTGATTAGTTACCAGTCGTGCTCCTCGGCCGATCGTTGTGGCCCTTCTACCCATGGACGACGTGTCCCTTTGGTTCGAGGACCAGTCGCAGCCCTCTCGTTTTTCTTCTTTTGGGCGGCGAGGAGATAGGCAAGCATGGTTTTGTGGGCTTCCATTAGCACTTTGTTGTCTACAATAAAAAGTCGATCATCAGAAATGATATACAGATATACCCACACAAAACTAATCGAAAAACTCGTTCGAAAATTATGTAGCGAGAATGAGCCCACGAGGCACTTCGACCGGGGAGATGCCTGCGCGGTTTAAAAATTCCTCCAGCACGAGGTAGCCGCTCTACATCAAACCTTGATAGATTTGGCTATTCCGGAAGAAGGGATCCTCCCAAGTCGGGTTCCCCACACCATCGAACTCGATCTTTTCAAACGAGGAAGTCGAGGCATGGAGAACGAAGAAAAACTTCGCCTTCCACCTTTCCCCATACGAAGATTGGCAGGTCTATATGATCCTCGACTCGGACCGGGGCATAATGTAAAAGAAGCTACCCCTGTCGCCCAGACCCGATCGGACGGAGTTTTGCACTTTGAAAAAGGCCGCAAAAGTTCTATTGATGGGGCTTGGCCTAAGGCCCTCATCATTGCCATAAAAACTATGAATAATGCAGTGAGAGTTCTGAGAGAGTTGAGCGGGAGGAATGTCCAAAAAGTTAAAAATCGCTGCCGCGTCATGTTATGGGGTGGGCTTCCCATCTGTGAACCAACGGGCGGCGTATAAGTTTGAAAGGTGGCGGGGATGTGGAATTTGGTCACAGTATTCAAAACCTCGGTCGGAGTCATCGTCGACGAAATGTCGTCGTGCTCCCGTTCGGTACGATACGAACGGGGAGCGCCGACTTCCTCGTCGACTTCTTCCACCTCATCGGTCATGTTAAGCTCGACCTCCCCCTCAACACTAGACCCCGTTGGGTGGTCGCTTGAAGAAGTCGAGCTGTTGCTCGCACTACTCCCCTCGGAGCTACCCTCCGAAGAGCTATCAAATCTGACCTCTCTAATTATCCTATGACTAGCCATGAGGGAAACGAACAAACAACGAGGCTTTGAGTGAGAAAACTTACCTAATAGAGAGTCGGATCGACCTAAAGAAGGGAGAGTTTCGAACGGCTGGGAAGACAATCGATCGGCACAGCGCTAAAATTCTCACGAAATGGTGAAGTCAACGCCGGTCCACCATCCCTATTTATAGATGGGTAAAAAATGCCCTCGGGAATATCAACCGGCGTCATTATTACAGCTGTGACTTTTTAAATTCTCGACGGTAACAACCCGATCGAACTCACCTTCCCGGTCGATTTTACAACCGACCCGGGGAGTGGGGGGGGGGCTAATGGGCATAATTTCGATCAAAAATTTGACTTCCTTTCTCGGAACGAGCTCCTTACTACTCCCCGATCGATCCCCCTCGAATCCTCGCGATCGAACTGTCTGACACCGTATGGCTCTACTAGCCCCCCTCCCCATCGGCCCGGGCAGATAGTTGTCTCTCTCGGCTCGACCACAACCCTCTCGGCTCTTCTGGTCAACACCATAATCGACCTGGACCATGTCCGGTCCAACGGATCCCTACTGCCATTAAATGCTCTGTCAGACGAGGTATGGAAGAGCCACCTAATCCCATACCTCATTAATAGAATACCAGCTAGCACCTATGGACCCTACCCCTAGGTCTACGGGTTGTCCACGTCGATTCTCAACGATCTACTTGGCCTGGTGGGCCCACAGGAGCGCGGTCTACCTGGACATAGTATAAATACTCCCGCATTTATGGTGAGGGACACGCATTAATTACATACAGTAGCCTTACTCTGTTCGAATCTCTCCAAAACCGATCCACTGACTTAAGCATCTGAAGGTCTTAGCCGAGCCCCATCTCGGCTAGCTCACGCTACCATTTCCCTTGTTGCAGGGGCAACTTCCCGTTCGAATATCACCACTTATTCACTCGACCTAAGGAACCGACCGATGTCGATCGGCCCCGAATCCGACCTGCATCAGGTACATTGTTGGAATATATATATATATATATAAATATATTTATACATATATATAGATATTATTATTATTATTGTTATTATTGTTGTTGTTGTTATTATTATTATTGTTATTATTATTATTATTATTATTGTTATTGTTATTATTATTATTGTTATTATTATTATTGTTATTATTGTTATTATTGTTGTTGTTGTTATTGTTGTTCTTATTATTATTATTATTATTATTATTATTATTATTATTATTACTATTATTATTATTATTATTATTATTATTATTATTATTATTATTATTTTCTTACTATTTTAGTAGGGTATTTTCATTTACATTCCACACTAACTTGTTCATAGTCATTTACTTGCATTTGACTTGGGCTAATCCTAGTCAACTTAAGATCAGGCCCAAAAACCTAGGAAAATTCTAGCCCAAACCTGGCTTGGCCAAACCGAGATTAATCGCGAGAGGAGTGTTTTACGCTTTCCTTGTGAATTTACGAACAAATTTGTTGAAAAAATAAGTCTTCGTTCTCTCTTTTTCGCCAAAAGGCGCTATCGACACACCACCACCATCCGCAGCCGAAGCTGAAGCCACCATGGCACAACGCCACACTTGCCACGTCCCACAATTGGAATGTAAGTATAATATGTGTGTGTGTGACTAGAGTATACAGTAAATAGGTATTACATATTTGTGTAATTTGTATAAGGTTAGATTTCATAACTATCTTAAGCACACATCTTGGATATCAATTAGTAATATGTTTTACAAATTAATAATTGACACAATTAAAATTTTTAATGTCCCTCTTCGGGTAGTCTTGGGCATACATAACTCCAACTAGTATCAATTTATATATATAAATATTTATTAAATTGCAACTTCTCTTTTTGACATCTCGCCATAATTAATAGGCATTTTTTTAGGGAAAATTCCCAACCCCCCCCCCAATCGTTTTGTTTAGTGGCTAAAAACTCCCTTGCCGTTTAAAAATATGCAACCCCCCCCCCACCATATTTAAAAAAAATTGCATACTCACTTCTATTGTCAGTTCATGTTTAGGGGTATTAAATTTATCCTGAAATATTCATTATGGCCCTTTATTAGGAACCACTGGATATTGATTAAAAAAAATGGACGATCTAGATTAATTTTTAAATATAAAAACATAATAATTAACCAAAAAAATATAAATTGAATAAATATAATATATAAATAATATATGTAATAGTTTTGAATACGCAGCCAAATACACACATGCATAAACATAACAAAACACACCTATGAACACGGTTTTGGAAATGATACTTATGTGCGTATAGCCAAATTAGTATTTTTAGCCATTGAATTTGAATATGATGATGTCAAAAAATATTTAAAAAAAAAAAAATACGTCATAATATTCGATACAACGGTTAAAAATCCAATGGGGTAGTATACACATAGCGAAGAAACTTGATTTTCAATCCTAAAATTTAAAACTTTAACCCAAAAATCATAATCCTCTCGTTGTGGGGAACAAGACAATGGTAGTGACCTGTTGAATGGCAGCCAAACAACAATGAAGTTACGATTTTCCAATGAAAATCGCATGGTTTCAATTGGGTTTTGACCTATAATGATGGGTTAGTTAATTTACATCTATTTGTGACTTTAAATTGAAGAGAAACGCGGTGATGTTAGTGCGTCAAATGTGGTGGCATGAGTTAGGGTTTACGAATTCACTTATTCAATTGGTGGATAAATAGGAGTGGAATGTTTGAACTAGGTTTGAGGCTTTTGTTAGCCTCAGCAAGGCGCATCTAATGGTGGTGTAGGATTGCTGTGTAGTGGTTGCGTAATGGTAAGCTAGAAATGAAAAAGAACAAAAATGGCTTTTGCGGGAGGTGGGGGGGGGGGGAGGATTTGCAAAACAAGTTGTGGAATAAAGAAGAGGGTTGGGGGTGGGGGTGGGGGCGGAATTGGAAAACAAAAACTTAAATAAGATATCAAATTTATTTTTATTTTTTTATATAAGGTAATAATATGTTTTCTTTTTTTATTAAGTTTATTTATAGAAGGTCAATAATATAATATGTACTCATGTAAATAAGAAGTAAAATTTATTTTGAGTTTTTTCTAATTATTTAATTGCTTTACTTAATATTTTTAAACAAATAAATAATAAATATTTAAGGATAAACTAAAATAAAATTTTATTTTAACTTTTAAATAGTCAAACAAAAATAATTTTGTATTATTAGAAATTATTTATAAAAGTTTTATTCATATTTAAATTAGAAACAAATTTATGTGTAGATATTTTTAAATTAATTAATGTTTTACTAACTATTTATATATAAAATTAGAAAATAAAACTTTAAAGATAACTAAGAAAAGTAAAAATGGCCCTGCTTGCAATTTTACATTCTAAAAATAAAAAGAAAAGGGACTAGAGTAAAGTTTTAACAAATTAAGGGGGTTTATTAGTCATATTAGATAAGTATATTTAAATGTATTAGTTCAAGGGTATATTAGTCAATGTACTTGCAAAATGTGTAAAAAATATTAATTTCTGCAAAGCAAGCGTATCTGTTTTTAAACTACAAGGGAGTTTTTAGCAAATAAACGAAACCCTGGGCGGATTTTTTGGAAATTCCCCCAATTTTTATGTATAAAGGGCATTAAAAGCTATATAAAATTTTTTCATAAATAAAATAATTTACTCATATAATTGACACCTAACATATATACGATTCGATTACATAGATATCTAACGATAATAAGATGACTCTGTGATTAAGTAATAAAAACAAGTAAATATAAAATAGTTTACCATCACCATCCCAAAGCTAGAATACAAAATCGAAAGAAGAGAATATTTCTTTAACATTGAAACCCAATCCATGGACTGATTCCTGATCTAAACTCTCTTTATTTTCTAAATATCAAAACTAATAAAAAGAAAGAAGAAAAGTTAAACTCTATTTTTGCCACACCCCACCCCACCCCACCCCCGAGGTGCTCTCCCTTTTCCGGCTGCGTTCTGCTTCTATTTATAAGTGAAAGTTGAAGCTATGCTCAGTAGAGAAGCCAAAAGAATCATGACCAGGTCAGATATAGCACACTTTGTTGGGACGACACCGAAATATAAGATTTTTGCACTGAAATTTCAATTTCTTCATCGCCGCAAATGTTGGTTGTTCAAACACTAGCTCAGTTTCTCTTTGATCATATGTAGATCATTCAAATATTGATGTGGCCAAATCCGCCCTGGCCACGTACGCGCCTCCTCAAGCTTACACGTCGGATCCAGGTCAGCACAGGCCGCCATCCCCCTATCGCCGCGTGTCGGGCCTATCCCGATCAGGCCCACGGTCTTTTTGTTGACGGCCTTGTTCGGCCAGAGTTCACCACACCCCCTCGATGAAACGACATCCACAATACCCCATCCTCGGAGTGAATGCTCTGAGATCCTCCTCGAACAAGGAACGCACCCACGCGCCCACAGCGCGTCATGGCGAATGCCCGTTACCAGCAACGGGATTGGGCCAACCTAATTCTGGTCCGGCCCACCTATTTTTTATTATTATAAATAGTACGACGATACTATTCATTGGGTAAGACACTTTATCCGCCAATACACTGATTATTACTTGATTACTACTCACCCTTTACCTGCTCGAATTCTGACTTGAGCGTCGGAGGGTCTTCGCCGGAGACACTTCCGGCTAGTCTCACGTGTGTTCCATCCTTGCAGAATAGAACCCAACCAGCATTCAGACACTCTTGCTCGGATCTACCTGACCGGACTCAAACACTTACTCCCTGTTCAAAGTGACGTGTACCGCAGGCCAAAATCCGACCACATCATTTTGGCGCTAGAGGAAGGGCCTATTCGAGCAAGTGAGGAAATGGTAAACACACGAAGGACCGGAACAGAGTCAGGGGCCCCGCAAACCACCGCCCATCCTGTTCCCAAAACTCACGTCGTCCCACCTCACGCTGTCCCGCAAGCCATCGGGCCAGCACCTACGCCTCCAGCCGGGCAGAACCTCGTCGTTCTGACGACTGATCAGTTCAATACGCTCCTACACGAGATCAGGCGAATGAACCCAGTCCTTGCCCCGGCTGCCACTGCTGAAGACCCTCATCCGACGAGGGAGGGAATTCGCCCCCCGCGAGGTGTTCGGGCAACCGACGCCGAGCGGGATGACGCGCGGGTGCGCGAACGGATCCCCACAACAAGGGAGGTCCGCAGAGAGAGACGGCCCCCACCTCCTCGACTGGCGGAGGCAGTTGACGAATCCTCTGAGGGGGCATCCTCCGGACATCCTGCACGGAGTCACAGAGAACGGTTGGAGGAAATCTCCCACCAGGCCACAGAGATCCAGCGGAAGATCGATGAGGTCCGCCGCGGCGAAAGATCCCGAGATGATGTTGGGGAACTGTCGCATCGGATGGAAGACCTTAACCGGAAGCTCGAGGAGGTATCTCACCGCTCCGGACAGGGATCGGCTCAACGATACTTTGTGCCGGACGAGGCAGACCCACTCAGCGCAGACCTTCAACGAGCCCGAGCACCCAGAGGGGTCCGAATCCCGACCGACCTGCCCCGGTATAATGGAGAAGCGGACCCTAAAGAACACCTAATACAATTCAAACACGCCATGCGCGTTAACATGATCGACGATGACTTTGCGGCCAAGTTGTTGGTTACGACTTTTCAGGGAGTAGCCTCGCAATGGTACGTCCGCCAAGCCCCAGGTTCGGTCAGAAGCTTCGCCGATTTGGCGGTAAAGTTCGTCAACCATTTCCAGACGAAAAGCCTAGCGAAACTGCCTCCATCCCATTTGCATAAGATTCGACAAAAGGATGGTGAGTCTCTGGGAGACTTTTTTAACCGATTCAACACCGAGCTGCTTAAGGTCGAGAGCGTCTAGATGGATTTCCTCCTCGACGTAATCATGGGGGCCATCCGAAATCAAGCGTGCTCGGACCACTTAGCCAGAAAGCGTCCCGCCACCATGGAGAAAGTCATGTCCATCGCTCAACAATACATGAAAATCGAGGATATGAGGTTTAAAAGGAGGCCAGAGGTCGGAGAAAGGAAGGACCGTCGACGTGACAACGAGCTCACCCCGTTGGTCATGTCGAGGAAGGAGATCTTCGCCACGATCAACGCCAGCGACCCGACGGTTTTCCGAAGACCAAGGAAGATCCAGGACGCGGATGGAGCTCCCCCGAGAGGAAATAAATATTGTGCGTTCCACAAGCAAGTGGGAAACCATGACACCGAGGGCTGCTATGCCCTCAAGAAAGAAATACAGCGCCTCATCGATCTGGGCCGTCCGGAGATCAAAAAATACATAAAGAAGCAAGGATAGGGTCACCGGAGTGAGGGAAGCCGCCGACGTAACTCCCCGTCCTCTATGGACGATGAACACGAACCGTCGAAGAGGGCTCGGTCTCGCTCTCCTCGACGAGGATACACGCCATCCGGTCGGGATGACAAACAGCCTGCCTCACAGGACAACCTCCCGGTTAGGGGGATGATCCACACCATTGCGGGAGGCCCTAGTGGAGGAGACACTAAAAGTAGAAGAAGACAGGTGGAGAGGCATCTCGACCAAGCCCGATACCGTATCGAGGAGCACTACCACCACGAGAGACTCTACGTCAACACCATATCAGAGGGAGTGACGCCGGCGTCAGAGTTACTCGAATTCTCCGACCGTGATCTTACGCACATCCCAAAGACGGAAGGCCTCGAGGATACGCCGGATTACCCAATGGTCATTAATCTGGATGTCGCCAACTATTCCGTGGCAAAGACCCTGATCGACAATGGGAGCTCCGCCAACATCATCTTCGCCAGCACCTTCGCCAAAATGGATCTGGGAGGATACACGCTCTCTCCGGTGCAGACCCCATTTGTCGGGTTCGGGGGGTCCGAGGTGGTCCCCCTCGGAATGATTCAACTCCCCACCTCGTTGGGGGAGGCCCCGAGAAGGAAGACTATGATGGTCCAGTATCTGATAGTTGATGCCCCATTTGCCTACAACATCATCCTCGGGCGGCCCGCTCTCAATGCGTTCCGGGCGGTAGTGTCCACGTATCACTTGAAGATGAAGTTCCCCACGCCCGCGGGGGTCGGGCAAGTCACATGTCGGATCCTGGACGCGTGGAAATGTTACTCGGCCTCCGTCGAAGGGAAGAAGACTCCGGCACCCCGTCCATTCGAGGCAGCCGCCTCGCGGATGGACATCCCCGAGTCCTCCGAGATCGACCTGGCAAAGCGGAGGAGGCTCGAGGAAGAAAAAATGACGCCGGCGGAAGACTTCAAGACGATCCAGCTCGTAGAAGGTGACCCATCCAAAACCACCCGGGTAGGATCGACCCTCGAGCCGCATCACGAGGTCATGTTGGTCGACTTCCTCAGAACAAATGCCGACGTCTTTGCTTGGAAGGCCTCTGATTTTCCAGGGATCGATCCCGAAGTCATTGTCCATCGCCTCAACGCAGACCCATCGTTCAGGCCGGTGAGGCAGAAAAAGAGGATATTTTGTGAAGCACGTAACCGAATTATCGAAGATGAGGTCAACAAGCTCCTCGAGGCAGGCTATATCGTGGAGATCCAGTTTACCGAATGGCTATGCAACGTCGTCGTCGTCGCCAAGGGCGATGGCCGATGGCGGATGTGCAACGACTTCACCGATCTCAACAAAGCCTGCCCCAAGGACCACTACCCCCTTCCTCGGATAGACCAGCTCGTTGACTCAACGGCAGGGTGTGAGTTGATGAGCATGATGGATGCTTTCCAAGGCTACTACCAGATCTACATGGCCGAAGAGGATCGAGGGAGGACGTCTTTTGTCGTCTCGTCGGGGACGTACTGCTTCCTCGTAATGCCCTTCGGGCTAAAAAACGCCGGAGCTACGTATCAGAGGCTCGTGAATCTCATGTTCAAGGAAGAGATCGGGAGCACCGTCGAAGTATACGTCGACGACATGATAGTCCGCAGTGAGCGGGAGTCCGACCATCTCGGGCACCTTGCTCGAACGTTTGAGATCCTGAGGAAATACGGCCTAAAGCTCAACCCGAACAAGTGCACGTTCGGCGTCCGAGGAGGTAAGTTCCTCGGGTACATTGTCAGCCATAGGGGGATCGAGGCCAACCCCTCCAAGATTCACGCCATCCTCGACATCGAGCCGCCTAGTTCAGTGAAGGAAGTACAGAGGCTAGTAGGGCGCATAATCGCCCTCAATCGGTTCATATCCCGCTCAGCGGACCGGAACCTCCCATTTTTTAAAGCGCTAAGGAAGGTGCCGGATTGGGAATGGACGGAGGAATGCCAGCACGCGCTCCTCGAATTAAAGAGATACCTGACCGAGCCCCCTCTGCTGTCGAAACCCGTCCCGGGGAAACCCCTTTATGCCTACCTGGCGGTATCCCCAAATGCTATCAGCTCGGTCCTAGTGCACGTGGAGGATCGGGTACACCGCCCGGTGTATTACCTCAGCAAGCTCCTCCAAGGCCCTGAACGAAATTACTTGGCCATCGAGAAGCTCGCCGTTGCTTTGGTCCACTCCGCCCGGAAGTTGAGGCAATATTTTCAGGCCCATACCATCGTGGTCCTGACCAGTGAGCCGCTAAAGCAGGTATTGGCCAAGCCCGATGTCTCTGGTCGGCTCGTGAAGTGGGCCGTCGAGCTCGGCGAGTTCGATATCCAGTTCCAACCACGGACTGCGATTCATGCCCAGGTCCTGGCGGATTTCTTAGCAGAGGTGGCCCCGATGGCAGAAACGGAGCCAAAAAGACCGTGGACCCTCATGGTCGATGGATCCTCCACGAACTCAGGTGGGGGAGCCGGGGTTTATCTGCGGGATGAGTTGGGCAACAAGCTCGACTTCGCCATTCTCCTTGAATTTCCGGTTTCCAACAACGAAGCCGAGTACGAAGCTCTCGCCGCGGGGATGAAGATTGCCCTGGACCAGGGCGTGGACGAACTTGTCGCCTTGACCGATTCACAGTTGGTGGCCGAGCAGGTCAATGGCAATTACGACGCCCGTGAAGCATCGATAACGAAGTACCTCGAGGAGGTCAACAAGTTGAAAGAAAAATTCGCCAAGTTCTCTCTCGAGCAAATTCCCCGGATAGAAAACGAGAGGGCAGATCAACTGTCGAAGCTAGCCAGCTTGATGAGAGGGACCAAAGAAAGAAGAATAACCATGTTGAGTTCGCCAACACCCTTGACCGGGTCAGGGACGCGACAGTGCATACTCTCCGTCGAGCCCCCGGAGGGTTGGATCGCAGAATTAGTCACCTACCTGAAGGATGGAACTCTCCCCGAGGGACCCATCGAAGCCAAAAGACTCCGACGGCAGGCCTCTCGATACGCCCTCGACGGGCAGGGGCGTCTGTTTAGGAAAAGCTTCGATGGTCCTCCTCGACGATGCTTGAGCAAGCAACAGGCCAAGGAAGTCATCGAAGAGATACACCAGGGGTGTTGCGGAAATCATACTGGGCCAAGGTCCTTGGCCAAAAAGGTATCACGGGCAGGGTTTTTCTGGCCGAATCTCATGCAAGATTGTTTTGACTTCGTCCGAAGATGCAGAGCTTGCCAACTGCACGCCAACCTAGTCCACCAACCTGCCGCTCCGATGATAAATGTGGAGATATCTTGGCCATTCTACCAATGGGGAATAGACATCCTCGGGCCGTTCCCTCAAGCCCCCGGGCAAAGGAAATTCGTGATTGTTGCCGTCGAATACTTCACAAAGTGGGCCGAAGCGGAGGCCGTTGCGAAGATCACCGACTCGGTTGTCAAAATCTTCATCTGGAAAAACATCATCTGCCGCTTCGGGCTTCCCAGGGTCGTCATTTCGGACAACGGAACCCAGTTTCAAAGTCATCGGGTGAAGGAATGGTGCTATAGTCTTAAAATCGAGCAGCGTTTCACTTCAGTAGGGAACCCCCAGGCAAACGGCCAAGTTGAAGTCACCAACCGAACGATTCTCCACGGACTTAAGACCGCCTTGGCCAACGCTCAGGGCAATGGGCCGACGAGCTCCCAGGCGTGCTTTGGGCATACCGGACCACTCCTCGGACTGCAACGGGCGACACCCCGTACGCCTTAGTTTATGGTTCAGACGCCGTTATACCTGCCGAAGTGTTGCACTCGTCTGCTCGGGTTGCACACTTCGATGAGATCGCCAACGTCGACGCTCGCCTGACCGAGCTTGACTTCGCCGACGAGAGGAGGTATGCCGCCTTGCGGAGGTTGGATAACTTCCGGGCCTCAACTGCACGTGCTTATAATCGCCACGTCCATCCCCGGACATTCCAGATCGGGGACCTGGTCACCAAGAAGGTCGGGGTTTCTCGTCCTATGGGGAAGTTGGATCCCAAATGGGAAGGGCCGTTCAAAGTAACCAAGATTTGCAAGAACAACGCCTACCGCCTCGAGGACATGTCAGGGAGGGAGCTACCCCGTCCTTGGAACGCCACGAACCTCAGACGGTTCTATGTATGATAACGGCCCGAGTAAAAACATTGCATGTAAAACTAGCTTGCACGAAGTGTTTTATCTCAACTGTTTTAATAATTACATCGTTATCATCGAGTAAGGCTCCGACTAAAACACGCCATTTTATGCACAAACTCCGTTCTCCCCAGATCGACTTTTGATTATCAAGATTATTTCTCAAAGTTTTAAAAGTTCTTTTTTATTTATTATTTGTTATTGAAGTTTACTTTATGCTCCCTTACCGGATTAAATAACATGTATTTCGGTGCTTTTCGCATTGACGGGAACGAGTATCGCATTTCGATCATGAAATTTGCATTGATAAAAATAAGCATTTCGACCAGGAACTTGGCATTGATAAAAATTTCGTTGATCATAACAAAGTACACAAAAAAAAAAAAAAAAAAAAAAAGGGTAATACATGTTCACCTGGGCGAACTCTGCCCCCTCATATGCCGGCAGCGCCTCATCCTCATCATCGTCCTTCTCCCCGGCATCGTTCAGATCGAGGCCGTACCCCTTCATGGAGAAATCTTGCGGGATGACGCCGCGCGCCTTCAGCTGCTTGAAGGCCCTTTCAAATCCGAGGGAAGCATCGTTCGCCCCGCGGAGGATGGTAGCATATTCGAACACCGGTCCTCGAACGAACCGCTTTACGGCTTCTTTCTCCCAGTTGGATACCGAGGCCTTCAATTCGGTCCTCATCGAGCGGCGACCCCTCTCTTCTCCTTGCACGAAGGCATCCTTAGCCTTCTTCCTGAGGAGGGTGACTTCTTGCTCCAACAAGGACTCCCTGGTCTTGAAGTCCAGCTCGAGCTTCTCGAGCCGCTCCTCCAGGGCCTGCGTCTTCCCCCGTGCCGCGGCGATCTCCCGTTGAGCGACTTGGTTTTTCTGCCGCTCTTCATCCAAATCCACCTGGAGGCTGCTTCCTCGAGCCTCCCGCTCAGCTTTTTCGCAACGCGCCCGTCTGACCTCCAGCCGACGAAGACCATGGAACACCCTTTGCTGGAGAGTGTTCATGTCTTGAGCGATGCTTAGAGCCAGCTCTGCATCATCGAGCTCGGAGAGACTAACTTGATCGGCTTTGAAAACGGCGTTTTGGAAGCTCCTCATCGCCAACTTCTTGCTCGACCCTCCGAGGATGCTAAGGTCAGAGAGGTCACCATATTTGGGGCCGAAGCGGGGTTCCGGGGCGTCCGGATAGTTTAACACCTCCAGTTCTTCTGAAGAATACTCGGAGCCATCAGCCGGCCGCTTACCCTTGGCCGACTTCGAGGCGGGCTTTTTCGGGATAGGCCCCGTTGGTCTCGTCGGTGGCGTGGAGTCTGGGGCCTTTCTCTTCCGGACAAGAGGGATCTCCCCCACATCGGGAACGTCCCCCCGACCAGGGCCTTTGGTAACTGCTGCCTGCCCCGATATCCTCGGAGCACTAGCTGTGGCCTCTATGGCACGGGCCTCCTCCGGTGGGGGGGACGGTCTCCTCCCCCCCCGGCTACCTTCGAGATCAAGTTCATGCGTCCCATTTCTAATACGCTGAGCTCTGCAGAATTGAGAACCAACCGATTAGAAGATAATCGAGCATAGAGACATGAATATTCGAGTAAAAACATGCAATAAATAATACCAAAAGTAACATGATCGACATCAAGCCTGGCCGGCGAGAGCCCGGCCTTTACTAGAAAACGTTCCTGGGTGAGGAAGGTGGGGCTCAATAAACCCAGGGCCTTCTGGCTGAGCACCCACTCCCTTGTCCAACTACTCGACCCCAGCCCGGCCAGGGAGAGCTTCCTCGCCTCCGGGTTATGCACCCTCCTCACCGGCCATGGATCATCGGACTGTATGTAGCACCACTTC
Source organism: Petrea volubilis (assembly GCA_026212405.1). Classification (NCBI taxonomy): domain Eukaryota; kingdom Viridiplantae; phylum Streptophyta; class Magnoliopsida; order Lamiales; family Verbenaceae; genus Petrea; species Petrea volubilis. The sequence goes on from CM047878.1 coordinate 11,114,627, forward strand.
TGCTTCCAGTCCGCCCCGTAAGACGATGAAGCTGTTTCGATCAGCTTTCTTCCATTCTTGGCACTAACGAAAAAGCAGTTAAACTCATCATCCGGGGAGGACCTGCTCGAGTGGTTAACTTGGTATAGATCAGAAAAGTTGGCTACAGTGGGATTGTGCCCGGTACAGCAACAAAAAACAACGAAGGCACACATCGAGGCATATGAATTTGGGGTCAGTTGAATCGGGCTTAGATTCAATCGATTTAGGATGGTAGAAATGAAGGCCGGGATCGGAAATCTAAGCCCATTCTCAATGTGAGCGTAGTGAATAGGGATGCACCCTTCGGGGGGGTTCGTAATGGAATCCTCCCTGCTCGGCCAGATGACACCAAACTTGCCTCGGATGTAGTGGTTCATTATCTTCTTTACATCCCGATCGGTGTTATTCGCTACGATGTTTCCCCAGCTCACTGTTGTCTGGTTCCCGGCGATGGCCTTTCTCCTCCCCCGAAGAGGCCCTTGACTGGATGGGCCCTCTTCCTCGGGGACGGACCTCCACGAGGGTACCGACACGTCCCCCATTGGAAGAAGTGCCTCTCCCCTCTCCGCCTCCATGCGCAGCCTCATTTCTTCTATCCTGCTCGGGCTCTTACCGCCCCCTCGGGGCCGACTAGTGCTCGCCTCGCCCGAGCAACGAGACAAGGCCCCCTCTAAAGAGGCTTCTGCCTCGAGGGAGACCGACAGGTTTATATCGCTTAACCCCCCTTCAATCGGGGACTCTACCATCCTATTCTGGCTATCCGACCTATTCGGGGATTGGCTCATATCTAAGGGTTGATTTGTATAACGAAAATGAAGAGCAAGAAAGAAACAGTTCGGAAAAAGGGGAGTACCTAGGTTTTGGCTGGTCGAAAGGAGAATTTGTCTGCTCGGAATGATTCTCGTGTGCTCGGTCCTCTCGGATTATGCTCGGAATGAAACTTCAGCTCGATTGTAAAATGACGCGCCCGTAGTCACGCCCGGAGCCCCTATTTATAGGGCGGTAAAAATATTCCTCGGGAAGTCCAACAGTCGCCAGCATTTATTACCAACGGTCACATCCCAACGGTCAATTTTCGAAGTTACCGCCACCGCCTGATCGGTAATTCCTGAGCGATGTCGTAGGCGCTACCTCCTCGAACAGTCCCCGGTCTGCCCGTATCACGAGGATCGGTGAGACCAAGAACTGGGGGGGCTAATGATGTGGCCAAATCCGCCCTGGCCACGTACGCGCCTCCTCAAGCTTACACGTCGGATCCAGGTCAGCACAGGCCGCCATCCCCCTATCGCCGCGTGTCGGGCCTATCCCGATCAGGCCCACGGTCTTTTTGTTGACGGCCTTGTTCGGCCAGAGTTCACCACACCCTCTCGATGAAACGACATCCACAATACCCCATCCTCGGAGTGAATGCTCTGAGATCCTCCTCGAACAAGGAACGCACCCACGCGCCCACAGCGCGTCATGGCGAATGCCCGTTACCAACAACGGGATTGGGCCAACCTAATTCTGGTCCGGCCCACCTATTTTTTATTATTATAAATAGTACGGCGATACTATTCATTGGGTAAGACACTTTATCCGCCAATACACTGATTATTACTTGATTACTACTCACCCTTTACCTGCTCGAATTCTGACTTGAGCGTCGGAGGGTCTTCGCCGGAGACACTTCCGGCTAGTCTCACGTGTGTTCCATCCTTGCAGAATAGAACCCAACCAGCATTCAGACACTCTTGCTCGGATCTACCTGACCGGACTCAAACACTTACTCCCTGTTCAAAGTGACGTGTACCGCAGGCCAAAATCCGACCACATCAAATATATATATATATATATATATCTAGATAGATAGATAGATATAATGGCAAATGGGCATTAAATGCCATGATCAATATTCTAGTGGAAAATAGCCATGGCATTTAATTAATGGTATATTGATGCGTTCATTCTTTAGCATCTATTTTTTTTTTCTTCTTCTTCTTCTTCTTTTTTCTTTCATTAATCGATTAGTGGCAATGTGACATTAAGTCATGGCCACCAATTTGATGAAATGGGGTGGCCGGCTACCCTTATTTTTCCTTTTTTTTTTTTTTTTTTTGTGAATTAAGTACTTATAAATCTTTTGATGGGATTTGTCTCCAAATAAGATTTTTCTTGTAATATTTTCCCTGTATAACTAGGTGCAAGTCAACTAACCTGTCATTTACTAGCCAAAACTCAACCAAAATCATGTGATTTTAACCAAAAAAACCGTCACCACATCGCCGTTTGGCCGCCGCTCAATGGGTCACCACCATCATCAGGCGCCATTTTTGAAGTATTTAACCACTATCTTGTTCCCCACAACAAGAGGATTATGATTTTGGCTTCAATTTTAAAATTTGTTGAGTGAAACTCGAGTATCTTGAGTGCGTGCGTGCATGTCTAGTGATCTTGTTTGTGTGTTCATGGTGTCTGCAAATATGTCGTGTTCATGCCTGTGCTTTTTTTTTTTTGATATAATGTATGTATTTAAAAATTATTTTTTTTTATTTTTATTTTTATTTTTTTTTATTTAATTATTTTGTATTTATATTTAAAAATTAATTTGGATCATTCATTTTTGAAGGCAAGATCCAATGGCTCCTAATAACAGGAGCATAATTGGCATTTCATGATAAATTTAACATCGGTCAACATAAACTAACAACGGAGGCGAGTTTACAAGTTTTTTTTTTTTTTAAAATACGGGGGTTGTTTACATATTAAACCAAAAGGTGTTTTTTAGCTAATAAACAAAACCACAAGGGGAGGGGGTTATGGTATTTTCCTAATATTACATAAGGTTTTTTGCCTTCATTCAAAACATAGGGCCGTTTTACCAATTTTTGTTGAAACACAAGGGGCCATATAGAACTTAGCCTATATATAAATCTATATGTATATATTTCACGCATGTATATTATATGTAATGAAATATAATATCATTTGAAAAAGTGAACTTGATTTATATCTATATATGGAGTATGTATATAAAAAAGTATTATATATACATGCATAGTGCACATATATATATATGTGTGTGTTTATAGCATAATAAAATTAATATATATTATTACATTGATATAGTAATGCGTATATATGTGTGTGTGTGTTTTTAAATTTCCGGCGGGAACATTTATCTTTTAAAATGTAAAACAGCTCTAGCCGAAATTTGGGAAAATTTTCACTATCTATATCTATATATATATATATATATATATATATATATATATATAATATTCCCAGTAGAGCTCTGGCGAATATCTTTTTGATGGAATTTTTTGTTGGAAATCCGCTAAAAAAATATTTGCAGGGACAGATTTTTAGGCGGATGAAATATCACTAGAAAATCGAAAATCCGACGTAATTTCGATGAAATTCTATTGGAAAACATTTTTTTTTGCAGTGAAAACTTAGTTTGACGTCGCTTGTTCGGAAAAAAAAAATCTCAATGATACTTAAAATTCTATTTCATATTGGGTTTGGTTGAGTTAAAGTTCACCATATATTGTAACATGTAAATATATCATACTAGTCACATAATTAATGTATAATTTAAAAAAAAAATCACCAACCACGCCACTAGTGTAATAACAATCGTTATATGATTGGTTATGTAAGTTCTATTCTAATTCGTATAAGAAATTTCTAATGATACAAAAAGGTGTAGATTTGAGCATAATATTTAGGTGCCTTGATATGAGTTAATAACTAGTGTATATATAAGAAAATAGAAACATTGTGGTTATAGTTATCCGCCCAAACGACAACACAAACTTTATTTATTTATTTACTTATTTGTGCAAAAAAGACGTGGTTTTTATTCCAAAATTGAATTAGTCCATACAATAGGTGATAAATAATTAGGAATATCGCAGTTCCCTTCAGTGAAAGTTAACGAACGTCTAGCTAAAATGTGAGTTGTTGCATTGGCCGAATTACGAACACAACTTACTGATGATCCATGGATTTTTGATACAACCTCGCGAATATCAAGCAACAGGCTTCCATACATTGAGGCATCCTCATCAGGTTCTTTAAGTTTGCTAATTTTGGCAGTCCAACCACACTTAGCCGCTCACGATGCTGCTTCATAGTTTGCCATGGCTTCAACATGTTCTGGCTTGAGTATTCCCTGCCCTCTTCTCAAGAACCATCCAATAAATCTCCCTGCCGAGTCTCGTGACATTGTGTCGATCCCAAATTCAGAGTCCGTCAAAATTTACTTTAGCACAACAACTTGGAGCCAATGAAATTCCATGATTACACAGTTGTGCCACCAAAAGCTAGCCACTAAAGATTCAAGTTCCTATAGCAAGGAGTCCAACAGTTTAAAGTATCCCATAAAGTGTGGTGGTATTACCTGCAGCACTGTTTTGATAAGACTGAGTAAACCCAAGTCCTTTTCATGATTAGTCTCCATTCGAATACCAAGTTGGTTGGCCAATTCCATTTGATCCATTAAACTCATATTTCTACTGAAGACCACCGTCGATTTCATAAGGTTAATCTCCTAACCTGAAATCTTGCTATAAAGATCAAGCAACATTTTTATTCCATCAACTACTTCTTGAGTGGCCTGGCAAAGTATTAAAGTATCATCGGCGAAAACAAAGTGGGATATCCAGGAGGCTTGCAGCAAATCTTTATCCCTTGAATGATCCGCCAGCACTCCCGTTTCTGCAAAAGACATTTAAGAACCTCTACATAGAATAAGAACATATAAGGGCTAATGGGGTCCCCTTAGTGGAAGTCCCATCGCGGAGTAATCATGAATACGACACACATTTCATAAGCGCTACTCATGTCCAGTTTGAGGGCCAAAAGACCCTCTTTGCCTGTCGTCTTATTTTGAAGATAATGATTTAGCTCAAATGCAATAAGAATATTGTTTGTAATAAGACGACATGGAATGTATACACTTTGAGACGGTGAAATAATAGAGATAAGAAAGGGTTTGACATGATTATCAATTGTCTTCGACGAAATTCTATAAATGACATCACATAGATTAATCGGTCGAATTTGTGTTAGATTCTTGAGTTTGGCATATTTAGGAATGAGAACGACGTGCGTGTAGTGTAATTGTGGATTTGATTGACCGTGAACAAGAAAAACTTTTATACTAGAGATAACACTGGATTCAATAATATGCCATAAAGACAGGAAGCATACCATCCAGTCGCAGGGACCTAAGAGGATACATCTAATAAATGGACTTGGTGATGTCGTTGGCTGTTTTAAGTCTCCAATAGTCTAGATTTCATATCCACGGTCAACTTTGGGGACAAGCACTCTAGAGTCGAATCAATCTAATCAAGTAAACAAGTCACTCAAATACTCCCCAATCACCTTTGGATTTGTGGTTCTATCTCACACCAACTCTCTTCTCTATCTTTAATCTGTGAGATCTCGTTGTTTTTGAATCTGGCGAAGGCTTGAGCGTGGGAAAAAAAAATATTTCTGTCACCTTTTTGTAACCACTGAGTTTCTGCCTGTTGTTTCCATTTCATCTCATCCTTAGAAGCTCCTCTAATTGACTTTGTAGGGCTGTTTTCTTGACTTGTGAGTCGACGGTAACTTTCCCTGCCCAAGTTCCATGATTCTCTTTTATATTTCTCCAATTCTTTTTCATGGATTCCCAAACGTGGCTTGTTTTTCTTAATAGTCCGAAATTGGAGCGGCTCCAGATTGGCAAGTAACATGAGGTGGTCCGAATTCACTATTGGAATGTGGTGAACCTAGTGTGCCAAAAACCGCACCAAACCATCTGTGCCAGAGCTAACTCAATTTGCTCTTTAACAGTGTCGGAGCTAGTTTGTTATTTGACCAAGTAAATCTCTCCCCATTGTATACTAAATCCATGAGTTCACAAGCTTCTAGGCATGTGCAAAAAGCCCAGATTACCCCCAGTTCACAAGCATCTAGGCATCTAGTCTTTGTCCTCATTCGAAAGGAGACCTCGTTGAAATCATCAATACACAGCCACGCACTCCCCAAATGGGACTTAAGATATTCCAATAGCCGCATGCACTATCTATTAACACTACGTACGAGGTTCCCCGTAAATACCCATCAATCTCCACAAATTCAACCCAATACTCGAACGAATTGTCACATCAATATGGTTATGGGACATGCTCTGCAACCTGACATCGATACGCCTAACCCAAAGAAGAGCCAACCTGCAATTGCGCCACGCAATACCTATGCCATGCATACCAAACTTATTTTTTAACATCTCGATTCTCTTCAATTGACATTTGGTCTCTGAGACGAAGACCAAATGGGGGCGATACTACTGAATGTTTGTCCCCAACTCCCCCACTGTCATGGCTCCCTCCCCACCAAACCATTAAATTTAAACATCCACATGCTGCAAAATCAAACATAAATGGCATGGTATTATGAAAAAATCATAAAAACCGAACTCTTCCGCACCTAATATGTCTAAAAGACTCATCATGATTGGTATGCAAAAAAAGATTTAGGCGTGAATAGAATTGAGTTAGGAATAGAATGATGATGGGAAAGGAATGATACTGATGTAATATTCCCATACTTGGTATGCTCAAAGAATAAAGAATAAAATGAATTAATTTAGTCCATGTATGTAATATAATATCACCCATGTGTTAATTTTATATTGTCATACATGTGTACATATGAATATATGATAGCATATGTTAATATTTAATTAGTGTAATATAAACTTTATAAGACATGATAAATTCATTAATACTGCGTTTGACAGAGGAAAAAAAACAGAGAGGAAAGAAAATGAAAGGAAAGAAAATAAGTGGATTTTAATTTTCCACATATATGTTTGGTTTAAAGGAAAATAGATGGAAGGAAAATAGAAATCTATTTATTTTTCCTTATTTGTTTGAATGGAAAAGTTGAAGGAAAGAAAATGATTTTTATATTAAATGATAATTATGCCTTTATATTATTATAAATTACAATTATGTTACGAATTCATTTATTAAAATAGATTAATAAATTTGTCTCAAACAAATAGATTAATAAAATTAAACTAAATAAGTATAATGTAAATAAAATATATAATTAATATAATAAAATATTTGTTTACATTGTGTCAAATGACAACTAAAATCTTATATAATTATAAATATAATTATGTCATAGATAATTTAATGAAAATAAAATAAATAAATATGTGAAATATATTTTAATGTATTATACAAATAAAGACGTCGTATTTGCTATTTAAAAAATGCAAAGATTCATACTGGTAGAAGAAGCAATATTATTTAACGCCTAGTTATACATATGAGCAATTTTGGAAATCTTATTTTATAGATATCCTTGCATTATTTTCCTCTCCTTTTCCAATCCGATTTTGGGTGGAAAAAAAATCAATGGGCTCCATACTTATTTTTCCATCCTCAATTTATTTCCTTCCCTTTTCCTCCCACAACCAAACAAGGGAAAATATGCATTTTCCTTCCAATTTCCTTCCATCCCCTCCCCTTTCTCCCATTTTCCACCCTACCAAACGAAGTCTAAGTATTGTGCTAATAATATGACAACACAATTCAGTATCAACTTTTTGGGAATAGCTAAACCCGTAAAGAATGGAAGGAATCACTAAACTTACATAAATAGAAATGGTGATTCCCACGGGAATGAGTATTCCCACCTCTAAACTATACCAATCACCTCTAAACTCACTTCATTGTTGCATACCAATCATAATATTAAAGCGTGGCTCCGTTCATTTTCTACACAATGTAAAGCCGAATTGTTTAACTTTTCTGGCTCACTTATTAAATAAATTTAAAAGCTGATAATTATTGAGGGAAACTTACTAAAACCTCCTGAAAATTAATTTTTGTATCCCCAAGTAAAATCATGAAATTAATTTTCAATCTGGTGTACTAATTTCATCAACTTTTAACCCCTAGAAGATCAATCATTAAATCTTTACCTTTTATTTGAAAAAAAAAATTACCTTTAGTACTTTCTTACATTAAGTTTTTTGCTATAATCATAAATTAATATCATTTATTTATACTATTTTACAAGCAGACCTTTTCTATCAAATTAATCTGGATGATGCTAATTCTTTTTTCTTTAATAAAAATAGAAATTATATCAATTATAATTCTATATCTTAAAGTTTGTGCAAATATATTTTCATAATTTATACATTTCAAAATTTCAAAATATAAGTACTTTCATGTTGAAAGAAAGAAAAAAAATAAAAAAAGCTTTATATCGTTGGCGCAATTAATTTAAAGAACTTAAAGAAAAATCTATGGAAAAGCAATTTATTAAGTTGTACAATATAAAAGTCAAGGGCAATTTAGTCCAGAAAATAATAATTGAATTTTTTAGAATGAAAGGATGGTGAAATGAATTTGTATGACGGAAAACTTATTTCATGCAATTTTAGGATATAAAATTTTACTTCGTGGACTTTCAAATATTTTTTTCCTAGTGTTTATTCTTAAATATAAATAAGAAAAATTGTTCAATTGATTGGCCAACCACATCAATCCTCAGATTCTGCTTTACTCGACCAAAGATTAGGATTTGGAGCAATATTAATAATTTTTGATATTGTGAATTTTGTTTACAAAATATTAGCCAAACCAAAAATAATTACCAACTATTATTCTATCAAAAGTATGAAGTCCTATATTATTACTTCTGCGAACTATCACATGCCTTAATACAAAGCAAATTGAATTTCTTTTCTGATTTTTTTCCTTATTTAGCGACGTACAAGAATTTATTAACTTCAAATTTAAACCTCATATCACCAATAACCTGGTTAATATATTATATGAATTAGTTTTTAGTAGAGTAATATTTCGAAAAAAATATACTTTTTGGTAAAAAAACAGCTTCCTTCCTTAACAAGAAGATTCCTTTCCTTAATTATTGTGAACTATATAACCCTATACCGATTTTTAAGTCCACAATTTAGCTTTGGCCACACATTCTTACGACTGCAATAAAGACCATAAGTACTCTAGTAATTGTCTGCCTACTTCTGGGCCGGACCGGATCCCTATCCTATAATAGTGCCTCATTCCCTATCCAACACTCTAGATGTACGGCACGTGTAAATCTTAAATATTTACTTAAGAGCATAATATTTAAGTCCCGTTAATTGCATTTTTGACGTTATCTAATTTAGTAAGTAAATCTTTAAGATTTACACATGTACATCTAAAGTGTGGGGCAAGGGATGGGGCACTATTACAAAGTAGGGGATCCAATCTGCTTCTGGGCATGGTTTGCCATAACGGTCGTGGGAAACGGAACGGAGGCTACCGTTCCAGTTCCGTTGCAACGTATCGTGGAATACTCACAACCGTTCCACATATTTTAATGTCCCAAGCCACAATAAGTATACCCCTTCCATCTTTAACAGAGAATCTCTCAGTTCCTTTTCTTTGTTCCTTTTGATGGTTAGAGTTAAACGCTAATCTTTTTAATTTGTTCCTTTCCAGTCAACAATCAAATTTGACCATATCTTGTTTACCAATTTTTCGACTGTTCCGAGAGTCATAACGTTCCATTCCAGTCGTTCCGTTACCTCGACGAAGCAAAAACACTGTAGAACCAGCGTTATAATGCCGCGACAAATGCCGAAACAACGAAACAGAGGCTGGCGTTCCAATTCCGTTCCGGCCATTGTCGTGGTGTTCCAACGAACCATGCTTCTGGGCCTTCACTGTGCCAATTGTGCCAATGACACAGTCGATGAATGGTATGAAAGGACGAGCACCGAAGAGATATGGAAGTCGATAACTATGGCCAATCCACGCGGAGATTTGAAACACACGTTCAATGGTTTGTGCATTATTCTTAGAGACAAAGTTGTGGCGATGTTGTGGCCACCACAGCCAAGATTGATGTTGCTCTCAAGACAACTACTCAACCATATGCTAATGAATGTCTGCAACCGTGTTCTGATAGTTATTCGAATGCAATTTCGAGATTGAATCATTTTGATTTTAGTGTTATGAATCATGATAATTATCCGGGATTGAATCGTACCATTACTGACGCCGATGTCGAGGTTCATAGCTGTGAAGAGTGCTTCCAGGAGCGCCCCGGAACAATGCCCTCTCCAATAAATCAGAAAATTCAAATATTTCTAATATTCGTAATACTATATTAGAGATTATAAATCTTAACGAGTGCAATAAAGTTGAGGCTTGTCCGTAGACAGTCTGTTCCATGGTTATAAACTAATGAAATATAGGGAATTTGCAGTATAGGCAAGACTATTTTTGTTAGATCCTTCCTCATTATATATGTGTAGTCGGTCTGACGATGGTTAATTATTACGTTTTGTTGGTTAATGTCTAATGTGGATGTTTGCTTGTATTGCCTAGCTAGTAGTTCAGGTTATTTCAATTTCATTGCCTACTTTATATTTATAAATAAATGACATAGTGATTGATTTAATTAATAAATATTTTATTGATAATGATATTTGAGTTCCATTTAATAATTTTTAAATTCTCCATGTTGAGGCATAGGTATTCTTAAGCTACTACAAAATAAAGGGTTAATTACAAATTGCACCCCTATACTTTACTCAATATACCATTTACCCCCTCATCTTTAAATTATCATATTAACCCCCCTCTACTTAACAATCAAATTTGAATCTTTGGACGACGTTAGGATTATTTTGTTAACCTAGACACCTCACACAAAAACGTTAGATTTTGTAAGGAATGCTGAATTTACACTTCTATATATTAGACATTGCAAACTTTTCTTTTTATCTCAAAAGCATTTTCATCTATATAAAAAAAGACAAAAAAAAAAAAACAAAAAGACAAAACCTCAGAGCCCCATTCTTGTTAGGTAGTTTTCTATTATTTAGATAATAAAGTCATGTTATTAAGGGACTCTTGTGTGTTTGAATTAGTCTCAAGTTTGTTATATTTCTACTGCTTAGTTTCTATTTTGATTGTTATGTAAAGGCTATATGGCCTATTTTCTTATTCATAAAGCAAGAGATGTTCCTTTAAACTTCTTTCATATTCAAGTTCATTAATATATAACATTTGGTATCAAAGCCTATCATAGGGCCTGATTGAATAAGCAGCAGTAGCATTCTAAGTGAGTTGTGATCCAAAGACGGCAACAGAAAGTTCATTTATCCAACCAGTTGTTCCAAAATTTGATGGGTACTATGATCAGTGGGCAACGCTAATGGAAAATTTCTTGCGATCAAAGGAATATTGGAGTGTAGTGGAGATGGGGTACCTGCAGTAGCAAAAGGCAGTGTTTTAACAGAGGTATTGTGACATCCCAATTTTTACACATGAAATAAGTTTAACAACGATATACTAATTAAAAATCGATTCTTATGATATACGTGCATGAAACACAAAAATTTTATATATAGCATTTATAACGTCCCGATACTTTCTCGTATTTTCAAAAATTAATTATATATATTTATTTCATATTTTATATGCATGTTTTACATGATATTTTTTTTTATATCTGAATTATATGATCTGATAACTATGTTTATAATAAACAATTGAATTTATAATATATATATAAATCAAGACATATATATGTACACACATGTATCTTCAAGAGTTACAACTTATTAATTTATTTGTAATTAATTTATATGTATAAATATATATATATATATATATAAATATAGCTATATATAGGTATTTTTGAATTTATATATATATATATTATATAATAGGTCATTTGTACATATTTAATTATCCAAAAATGTCATTTTCATGAATAAATGCTTTCATACACTAGATAAGATTGGATAAGATATGCTATTAAATGCTATCTTACACTTGTATGGGTCATCGATGGATAAGATCACACTTGCCCTCATGTTCTTAACATAGGATAAGTAGAATGACACCCATATATATTAGGGCAACACATATGCAAGAATAGATATAACACTTGTAATAATCATGTTCAATTAACTTAATTAACACATGTAGTGATCATCTCCTACTAACATACGCATGTATTCATCATCTTGACTTTGGCTAACACATAAACACATTAGGATAACACAGATGAAGATTTAGGGTTAATACTTGGGCTATTAGATCACCACTTGTGTATGAACACATTTAATAACTAGAGTTAGTTGTAAAGAATTCATTGAATGCAAAAGATTTACTTAATAAAATAAGGAATGTGCCTTGGCCAAACTACTCTAAATAGGGGAGTTTGGCACCCCATTTTCATCACAACACACTTATACATACACGCTTATATACAGGGTCACACATACACCCTCATACAAATTGCACACACATACACACAAAGCACACTATACACACACACTTATACATATAGAAGAAATTCTAGGGTCTACTCTCATAATTAGAAGGTATGTCGTCTAACCCTAAACTTCTTTATTGTGTTTTCAGTTCAAGTTCCTTCTACTTTAAGTAATTAATTCACACACACACACACACACACACATATATATATATACTTGTTTATACAATAGTTATTCTAAGAAAATATCCATGCACATGTTATACCTATGCATAAGTGTAGTAGCTTACCTATGTGCTTATGCTCATGCATATTTAAAAAGGGATAAAGTTGCTCTTTTACAATGTATATACACATGAAGTTATTTTGAAAAATTGTAGAATAGGCACTCATGTGAAAATATTACTTATGTATCTATGTGCAAGATTTTCCTTAGAGTGGATACTGGGTATAAGTTAGTTGATCAAATTATAGATTATGACTATGTAAGTATTGTGTTACTTCAAGAGTATAAGTAGTTATGTTATTCCTTAAACAAAGATCATTATTCACGAGCAATTACAGTGTAATACCCTAACTTTAGCTATTAATGCAAATTTTAGGAGGATACCAAGTCAATCTAGCCAAACCAAATTTATAAACTTGATAAATTCCTAAGATGAGTGCCTTTTACTTTCCTTACTGAGGCATTGAACTATATGTTATAAATATTATTCGTATAGCCTATCTTATCTGATTTATACTGTATTAATCTTTTTAAACTATATCTTATTTTCTACGTTTTGACAAAGTATTTTTTTCGGACTATAAGTCAAGTTATACCCAAAAAGTATTGTATTTCTGATATTGTCAATTATTTCTGTTTCAAATGATTTATTGACACCATTGGAATATCATGCTTTAATTATGTTGTTATGTATCCTTGATGTTGAAATAAGTTATTGCTTTATTGATAAGTTATTAGTTATAATGTACCGTTTATTGAATGATTGATACCCTTGGGGACGCCCTTAGGAGAGTTAGGGCCCAGTACATGTAAGAGGGATATATCGGGCGGAGTGGACTGATAGTAGAATCCTTCTTATATGATACCATATTGCAATACCTGATTTCTATATATAGTTGAAGGTTAATTGTAGTAGGGATTGATTTGGTGTATTACATGGACACGTGGTACACATAACGTTTACCGTTGTCAAGGTCGCTCATTGACACAAAGGGGAGGTATAAGGATTATATGATATTTATCATTTTGGGTATTCACAAGGTTGGAGACACCGTTGATAGTTCACTATCGATATTATTCAATCTTGATATTGTGTTACTAAAATACATATTCCACACTACATCATATTTTAATATTTTAAATTTTTATGAGTCGTGTTTCTATTAAAATTCTATACATATTTATGCCCGGCCTCACAAAGTCATTTGGACTTACCACCCAAGTTCTTTCTGTTCATTACCTCAGATTCAGAAAATGGGTTGAGGGGACTCAGTTAAGGCAATCAGTGCATTAGTACATAGTTCTTTATCATGTATAGAAGATTAGCTTGTTTAATAAGACATGGGAGATGACCACTTGAAATATTGTACTTGGGATATTTTGCTACCCTATATAGTTTTATGTAAATTAATGGCATTTTATTCCTATCTAAATTCTATTGTACGATAAGTTGTGTTGGGTACTGATTGAAAAATAGGTACTTAGCAAGACCTTTAAATGAGCCCTACTCATATAGGATGGTCCTAATAAGGGGGTTGTCACAGGTACAGAGTAAGAATATTGAAGAGCAGAAGCTGATAGATTTAAAGGCGAAGAACTATCTATTACAAGCACTGGATCATTCAGTCCATGAAACAATACTCAATAAGGACACATCTAAGAGCATATAGGATTCTATGAAGCAGAAAAATCAAGGCGCAATAAGAGTCAAGCGTGCACATCTATAAGCTCTACGAAAAGAGTTTGAGGTTCGTGAAATGAAAGTAGGGGAATCTGTGAAAAAGTATTTTGCTCGAACTCTTACCATAGTTAACAAAATGAAAGCCAATGGTGAGAACAAGGGAGATGCTGAAGTGGTAACAAAAATTCTGAGATCAATGACCCCTAAGTTTAACTATGTTGTATGTGCCATTGAAGAGTCACAGGATTTGAGCACTTTAACTATTGATGAACTGCAAAGCAGCTTTCTTGTGTATGAGCAACATATCAACACCAATTCTTTAGTTGAAAAGCACATGCCTTGAAAATTTCTTCTGGTTGAGGAAGCTATACAGGAAGAGAAAGAGATAGAAATTTTTTTGACAAATCCACTGTAGAATGCTTTAATTGTCATAAACTTGGGCCTTTTCAATGGGAATGTGCAAATGAGTAGGCCAATTATGTAGAGGCAGAAGAAGAGATGTTGTTGATGGCATATATGGAAGAAAATACACCCCCGAAAAGGGACAACTGGTTCCTTGACGCAGGATATGGTAATCATATACGTGGGAAGAAAGATTGCTTTATAGACTTTGATGAAAAGTATAGAGATACTGTGAAGTTGGGCAACAATACAAGCACAATTGTAATGGGAAAGGGTAATGTGAGGCTGGTAGTAAATGGAGTAGTGCAGATTATTACAGGAGTATTTTATGTGCCATAGCTGAAGAACAACTTGCTTAGCATTAGATAGTTGCAAGAGAAGGGCCTAGCCATTTTGTTTCAACGTGAAATGTGTAAAGTGTATCATCCAAAGAGAGGGTTAATCATGGAAGTAAAAATGTTCTCCAATCAAATGTACATGTTCAGTGCTATATGTTAGCCTATAGCTTCTGGTTACTTTAATACAATTACAGAGGACTTAGTGCAGCTTTGGCATTACAGATGTGGGCACCTAAACTTTAAAGGCCTAAAGACTCTTCAGCAAAAAGGGATTGTAGAAGGGTTACCACATCTTATATCTCCTCCAAAGCTATGCGAGGATTATCTTGTAGAAAAGCAATAGAGGGGCACGTTTCCAAAGAAGAGTAGTTGGAAAGCATCACAAACTCTCCAATTGATACATGCTGATATTTGCAGGCCAATTACACTAATCTCCAAAACTAAAAAGAGGTATTTACTTACTTTTACTGGTGATTTTAGCAAAAAAACATGGGGTTACTTCTTGACAGAAAAATCTAAATCTCTTGTTGTTTTCAAAAGATTTAAATCACATGTTGAAACGGAATCTAGTTTATTCATTAGAAGCTTACGAACTGATGAAAGAGGAGAGTTTACATGACAAGATTTCAACAATTTTTATGATGAAAATGGCATACAGAGACAATTAACCGCAGCATATACACTATAACAGAATGGAGTTGCAGAGCGAAAAAATAGGACCAATATAACCATGGTTCATAGTATGCTCTCAGAAAAGAAAGTTAGCTTCATCAAACCTTCAATTGAGTATTTTTGAGTTTTTGGATGTGTTGCACATGTCCATGTGCTAGATAGTAAAAGAAGTAAGTTAGATGATAAGAGTTTCAGTTGTGTCTTGCTTGGAGTTAGTGAAGAGTCAAAGGCCTACAGACTTTATTATCCAATTTCACAAAAGATTATAATAACTAGAGATGTTGTGTTTGAGGAGGACAAGTGTTGGGATTGGGATAAGAAGTATGAAGCAGCCATGACATGCAATTTGGAATGGAATGATCATACAAATGATGAGACAACATCATAAGATAATGAAGATGGGAGAACATCTAATACTAATGTTGATGAAAAGGAGAATTCCTCTTCTGATTCGATTACTGAAGATAGCCCCACTAGCTCAAATAAAGTTAGGAATAGAATGCTACCATTTTGGATGAGAGATTATGTGACGGGAGAAGGACTTTCAGAGGAAGATAATGAATCTCGTTTTCTTATGCTTGTGACTACTGAGCTAATTTATTTTGCAGATGCTATAATAAATGAGAAATCGAGAAAAGCCATGGATGTTGAAATAGAAGCAATAGAAAGGAACGATACATGGGAATTGATGGACTTACCTGAGGGGGCAAAGAAGGTTGGAGTGAAATGGGTTTATAAGACTAAGTTTGATGAAAATGGAAAAGTGAATAAATACAAGGCTAGACTTGTTGTGAAGGCGTATGCTCAATAGCATGGAGTGGACTACAATGAGGTATTTGAACTAGTAGTGCGTATGGAGACAATTTGTTTGGTTATAGCATTTAAAGCTCAAAAAGGGTGGCCTATCTATCAGTCAGATGTAAAGTCTGCATGTTTACATGGTAAATTGAATGAAAACGTGTTTATAGAGTAGCCTCTTCGTTATGTGAAAAAGGGAAATGAGCAAACGGTTTACAAGTTAAAAAGGGCACTTTATGGACTTAGACAAGCACCACGTGCATGGTGTAGCCACATAGAAACCTATTTTGATAAAGAAGGTTTTGAGAAGTGTGACTATGAGTATACTTTGTTCATCAAAACAAAGGAAGGAGGTAGAATGTAAATTGTAAGTTTGTATGTTGATGACCTTGTGACTATGAGTATACTTTGTTCATCAAAACAAAGGAAGGAGGTAGAATGTAAATTGTAAGTTTGTATGTTGATGACCTTATTTTTACTAGAAATGATGAATTAATGGTTGTAGAATTCAAAGAGTTGATGAAGCATAAAGTCGATATGACTGATTTGGGAAAATTGAGGTATTTCTTTGGTCTTGAAGTACTGCAAAAAACAGATGGGATCTGTGTTAGCCAGAAGAAGTACGCATCAAAACTTCTACAGAGACTTGGAATGGATAAAAGCAATTTTGTGCATAACCTGATTGTTCCTGGTGTTAACCTTATAAAAGATGAAAGTGGAGTTAAGGTGGACAAGACGTATTACAAACAAGTTGTGGGTGGTTTGATGTATCTCACAGTAACTTGCCCAGGTATAATGTTTGTGATGAATTTGATTAGTAGATATATGGAAAATCATACTGAGTTGCATTTGCAAATGGCAAAATGAGTGCTGAGATATTTAAAAGGAATGGTTGGATTTGTATTTCTTTTCAAAAGGGGAGGAGATGATGAATTAATCGCTTATACAGATAGCAATTATGCTGGAGATTTGGAAGATGGGAAAAGTACCTCAGGCTATGTATTTCTATTGAGTTCAGAAGCAATATCATAGTCATCGAAAAAACAACCAGGAGTGAGTTTATCTACTATGAAAGCAGAGTTCATTGCTGCAGCATCTTGTGATTGTCAACCTGTATGCTTAAAGAGAGTTGTAGGGAAGTTAGGTCAAAAACAAGACAAGTCAACTTTCATTCACTGTGACAGTAGTTCAGCTATGAAACTTTCAAAAAATCCAACAATGCATGGCCGAAGTAAACATATAGATGTGCGGTTTCATTTCCTTCGAGAACTTACCAAGGCTGGTACTGTAGAATTAAAGCACTGCATTATACAAGAACAGTTGGCAGATATCATGACTAAACCTCTCAAGTTAGATGTTTTCTTGAAGTTGCGTAGACTATTGGGAGTGTGTTCAGATACCAATATAAACTAAAAGTCAAAGTCATTCAGTTTAAGAGGAGATATGTTACGTAGTTTGTTATTATTGAGATAATAAAGTCCTATTATTAAGGGACTGTTGTGTGTTTGAATTAGTCTCAAGTTTGTTAGATTTCTACTGCTTTGTTTCTATTATTTTTATTATGTAAAAGCTATATATGGCCTATTTTCTTATTCAATAAAGCAATAGATGTTCCTTTAAATTTTTCCATATATAAGTTCATTAATATATAACAATACACACCCACCCCAACCAAATCAAAAAATAGACTTTCTCTTTCTTAACACGACAGAGGTGCCCTTGATGCTCAATACCGCTACGTCTTGCACACACACCGCCATCTTCAGTGTGGGGAAGGTGCTCAACCATATCCATAGTTTGTTGCAGGGTTTCTAGATCTCAAAGACCCAATTGCCCCAGTTGCGCATTGTGGTTGATTTTCTTGACTTTCTTTGCGGCGGCCTCCGGTGGCTTCTTTGTCCTCGAGGCTTCAAGACGACATAAAATTTCTTAATTCACACATTAAGATTTACTACATTGTGCACTTATATTTTAGACATAATATTTAAAAAATATTAAAGCTTTGATATCACTCAATAAATAAACTCTTGCAACTATTTTCTAAATTTAGTCTATTGAGATAAATTAATGCATATTCTAATTAAAGACTACATAAGTAAGTTTTTACTCACATAATTAGTATCTAATAATTCTAATTGTTAGATAGTAAATAACTATATAATAGGACAATAAGCTAGTTTTTATTTAAAAGCATCCATTCGACTAACTTTTTGTGTATAAATTATATATTTGTGTGGAAAAAATTTAGATTGTGAGAAGAATTAAAAAAATTAGTCAATCACATTAAATCATTGATAATACAATTCAAATATAGCAATTAGAAAATTTGTTTTGCTCGTACTCCCTTTAAAAATGTGTTTTACATTGAATATATATAATTTTCTGTCATATATAAAATATTTTTTTTATTAAACGCTTTAAGGCACTTTTGTACTCAACTTTTTTTAATTTTTATGTTCTCATGCACTCACACTCACACACACATTCGATTTATGTAGGGTTGGAAATTTCTAATATGACATGAAAATCTAACACAAAAATAGCGGGTTAAGATTGGATTGAAAATGGATTGAACCCGAAAGCAACCAAAGAAAAATAAGTTGGATTGATTTCGTGGGTTACCTGAACAAACCAAATTTTTAATGGGTTAACCGACAACCCGAACTAAGCCAACCTAAATAATAATAATAATAATAATAATAATAATAATAATAAAATAATAGATTATATATACCAAATTGTAAGTTATAACTTGTTAAAAGCTATGAACTCATAATTGATCAATAACAATATAATATAATATACAAAAATTTATGAGTAAATAAGTAGAGAAATTTTAAATAATTAAAATATAAAATGTTTCAGATATTTAAGAAAGAGGGTTTGTTAAAGTTTTTAAATAAGTGAAAAGTCAATTTTAATGCAAAAGTATGCTAATGTTAGTTATAATCATCTTTTTTCCAAAAAAAAAAAAAAAAGCATATATTCTCTCTTTAATTGTTTTGTTTGTTAATCGTGCATGTTTTTCTTTGATTTACCTTACAATTACATGAAAAATTTTCATTATAATATTTTTTTGGTATAGACCTATAAATAACATTTACATAAATTGAAGACAAAAATGAACTCAATAAGTTTTAATGTAAATTTCAAGCATGTAGGATGCACATAACTGACCATTTAATTAAAATAAATGAATATAGTATAGTTATAGAAAAAAAATAATAATGAGAAATAAAGTTTTAAAAAATAAATTGTAATTTCTTCAATTTCTTCACTAATTGAAATTTTCACTACTTTAGGTGAGAGATTGAAATATTTTTAAATTTGCCATACGAACTAAAAACTATGACACTCTCAATTTAAGCATATTAATCCAAAACTTAACAAATTATTGAGACAAATGAATTTTTGTTTAAACTTCATATCGCAAGTCTTCATAAGAATATGAATCTTTCGTTATTACATAATCATATAAAATTTCTAATTTTTTTTCCTTTTTGTGATTATTTAGGCTTTATAAAGTCCCTCTACTTTTGTGACTTGTGAGTATGTTTTCATTTTCTTTATTTCGTGAGTTGATTATTTTTTCTTTTCAACAATATTGACAATTTATTGTAGTATTATTCTTTGAGTATGTGTGTGTGTATAGATATATATTTATGTTCTTTCTACTCTTATGATTCAACTTGATTGGTAGTTTGATTCGTCTCGATTAGTTGTTTGGTTGTATGCACAGTCACATATACAACATTAAAGTACATGTAAGGCAAGATTCTTATCAATTCAGTTATTTTCTCATCTTTCCGGTTTTCATCAAAGGGTTTGAGTTTTTCTTGATGTATATTTCTCTCTATTCCTACAGTACAACTCTTTGGTTGATATTTTAATTTCATAAAAATTAATTCTTAGAAAGAACTCTAATCTATACTAAATGTATTATTGGTGAGAGAATATCTATCTTTATGATGCATAGTCTTTTAAGTAATTTTAATTACAAGGATTCAGGTCAGCTGTAGAGAGACAAATTTATTATATATCCAAATATTTCAAATGAAAGCATAGATGAACAAAATTATGAGCTAAGAAATTTGGGGAAAAAAGGATGGCTCATCTCTTCCCACTGATGAGCAAACAAGGCTCTAAATCTAGTATGTCTTGATCCTTACATAGCTTAGCAATCTGCTCCTCCGGTAGCATGACCGCCACAGTTCGCCCCAGCCCGCCCTCAGGTGAAGGCATCACCATAATCAGACCTTCTCCCTCAACATTCCCTAATCGACAGCTCACATGGACAGGCCATTGCCCCTTCTTGAACGCAGCGGCATACATTAGTCCCACCCCATTCTCTGCATTGACCGTATGTTCTACACTAATGCAGGTGAGCTGATGACCGTAAATCCTAAAAGGCACGTCTTCTTTTTCGCCGTGCTCCTCCAACCAACTCGTACATGACCAGAATTCATCACCCTTGAGTCCGGCGACATGTCTGTGGATGGAGTTGGATACTTGGCCAAGTCCACCACACTACAAGAAGGAAAAGAAAAAATCACTGACAATATTGTGAAGTGGCTAAAAGAAATTTATCACTAACCATACAAATTAATTGATAACAATAATTGTTTTATCATAAAAAGGGTCTTTACAAGGTTAAAAGTGACAAACAATTGTGATTGGATTATTACTCTGTTATGTTTATAGAGACGAAAATCGTATCACAAATCATCGAGATAATGTGTAGATTAATTACAGAAAACCCCTCCATGTTAAACATGTTTCAAAAACCCTTGTGGCATTTAATATTAAAAACAACCCGTCATGTTTGGTTCCGTTTTACAACCCCTTCCTCCCCTCTCAATTGCAGATGGAATTTGTAACATTAGCAGGTTTTGTAATTTTTCATACCACGGGATTTTGTGGAAACAGGTCGGACCCTTGGGGAAATTTTGTAATTAATCCTAGTTTTATTGTATTGTGTTGTGACTATACATCCATCACTTAGTTGACACCATTGAGTCATACTGTTACCAAATCAAAGTAGTCGTTATCAAAGATATATTAATATTAGTGCCAAGATAAAACATATCATTACGTAACACATACTATCAACAATAATTTTTATGTCATCACCTAATTTTTTACCACTCACCAAGTCGCCAGCATCCACATCAATCCTCGAGAAATGCAAGGCATTGCCGAAATAGCCTTTAGGTATCTCTGGATCTCCTTTAACATCCCTAGCATCTAAGCACACCAAAAGAGAACGTTTACCATCATCACCGGGCACCGGTTCTTGCCAGTGTGCAATCCGAGACCAGAAGAGCGCCACCAAGACATCGAACGGGGTGATATCTGGGCAATGGTTTCGTACTTCCGATATGCATCTTTCGATGATCCGGCTCGAGAATTTCATCGTGGCAGTGCTCATTTTTCTTGTCCACGTATTGTTATTCGTATAGTTTGAGGCAGCAAATGGTGGGATATAGTTGTTTTGCGAAGGCATTGTGGGTGGCTTGGGGAGATGGAAAGTGGGAGATTGGGTAAGGGGTTGGCCACAATGTTCCTCCGCCCATGACTTGATAAGCAGGGTAGCACTTGTTATGTCTGCACCCATGTGAGTGCAGCTCAAGCCAATTGCCAGACCGCCACATTTGAAATAGCTTAGCTGCAACATTTTTTTCGATTTTTTGTGAGTTGTCACAACTGAATACCAGGTAAAAGCAATATAAAATTTAGTTAAATGACATGTTAGATTTATGTTTAGACAAGGAAAATCCTAGGTAAACTTTAAAAATAAGTAATTACCAACCCCCCACGCCCCCCGCCCCCACACACAAAAAAAAAAAAAAAAAGTTTGTGGCAATTACAAGATAACACCTTTATCTATGGAAGTTACAAATACTATCCTTACGGTTCGTTTCATTCTTACAAATAGCATCAGTCATTAGTTCTTTTAATTATAAAAAATCCTTCTATCTATTAGTATTAGGATTTCATTGTAATTTCAACATATAGGGAGGTTCTTTCGTAATTAGGCAAACTTCTACGGGATTAACAATTATCCTTAGAAATAATTGTTTAAAATAGTATCTTTGGAGTCGTTAACACGTTTTATCCAAGGAGAATATAAGCTATTATTCTTTGTAAGGGCAAAACCGAACAGATCATATCATATTAACTACATTGTTTTAGAAGATACAGAGCTAGCATATCGAAGAGTAGTATCGGAATTTTTTTTATGTGGATCAGATGTTTGGATTCGATTCATGCACCTACTAATTCAAATTATATCACATGTTTTATGTATTTTATAAAAATATATATATATATATATATATATATAATGTAATTAAATTTAAACAGTTGGGTGCATACATACACGTGCCCATGAATTTTTTTTTCCAGAAATATAAATTCGTTCTTTTAGCAACATATATGTGCATAGAAACTTGTGGATACGTATTATAAACTTGGCGCCAAAATTTTACTTCAATAGCGTAAGACCTAACAAGTAATATACAAAAGTTCAATCATATAAAAACATACAAAATAAGGAAAATACCAAAGAAAACATCGAATCTTCAATTAAATTGATTTGCACTAGAAACTTAAGTCATTAATTAGCTAAAATTAGTTTTCTTTGTATCAACTACTTTACACTAGTAACTATATATTATCAGATATTGTATGAAGTTCTCAAGTGTACATCAAATTAATTCAACCGTATACGCTGATAAATGACTTATTATAATATATTTTCTGAAAATCTAATCAAAGAATGAACATGTGCCTAACTTCTCATTCGAAATAAGTAAAATCAGATTTTTGATCAAATTACATATCAATCTACTACCTAATCACTAATAGTCCCCCCTTTAGTAATACAATAGACCCTCAAAGATCAACGAATTTCTCGGAGGGACGGAGCTAAAGGAGGGTCGACCCCTGTATAGAACTAAATTTTATATGCAATTTTAAGAAAATTTAAAATTTAAAATCTTGACCATAAATTTTGCATCTTATTGACATTTAATTTCACTCCCCAACAATAAAGATTTCTAAATCCATCCCTAAATATAACCCCATAAAAATCCTCAAATTTAATCCAAATGAAGCCGTATTATTTACAACAATAGCCACAGAGTAATTTCTCTTTTCCCTTGAATATATATCATCAATCAAATAATCCAAATATTACCTGGATCCGAAAAGGCGACCAAAAGCTCGGGTCCTGGGGCATCTCCTCCCACACCGTCAGATCCCGCTCCTCCGAGGGGTCGGCGGATCTCAGCCATTCATCCAGCGTGGTACTCACGCTGGCTTGGAGCATCCGAACCCCAGCATCATTGCACTTGACTCGCCAACCCCCACCGGGTCCTCGGGTCAACCGACCCGTCACAACCGGGTACTCATCCAACAAACGGGACAAACTTATCCGTAGATTATCCAAATCCGATGACATTGGACCGTCTACAAATGGGTTCGACCCGTAGTAGAACACAATATGAATCGTGTGATGGCCCATTACTCGGTCCATCCACGACAAGTCGTGGGTTTGACCGGGCTCAATTGGATTACCGGACACTACGCTTAACAATGAGTGGACTTTCACTCTTTTATTTACCTTTTCTTGTTCCATTTTCTCTTTCTTTCAAAATCACTCTCTCACCTCCTCCCTCTGTCTCTCTCTCTCTCTCTCACAATTTTACATGCACAAAGCATACAATAGGACTAGTTGTGCAAGTATACAATGTTGGGAGTATATGTTTGTGTTGAGTGCGTGTTTGACTAGGGGGTGGGTGGGGAGGTGAGGCTTGGTACCATAATTATAGCTTTGGTTGTGTAAATGTGATATTAAATGCAGTATGAAGTCAGCGTTTACCCTTTACAACTACCTATTAATTGTACCGACTAATAAATGATCCGACGGTGCCTAACTAAGACAAAACTTCAATACGTCAACTAGTGGTCTGTTCACCTAGGGGAGATAAGTGTAATTATATAAATATCACCTAGGGGAGGTAAGTGTAATTATGTAAATTATAAGGGATTTGAGTGTAATTTCCCCAATTTCAGGGGGTTTAAGTGTTAAACTATTCCTAAAATTTTTCCATTTTTATCAGCAAATTTGCTCTCTATTTCTAATCTGCTTACAAATTTCTTAGCATATTTTATAAGATATATTTAGAAATATATAACATTTGTATCTGTATCTTTGTTATTTTTTTTGGTTTCCCAGGGTATCCCTCCGGCCAACAGCCAGAAGACTAATCCCCTGTCCCTACTGTCAGCGCACTAAGCGGTAGGGGACTGGCCAAATGGTTTGCTCCATTCACATGCGTAGGGATCGAACCCCCGACCTCATGCTTAAGGGACGAGGTGCTGAACCACCACGCCAACCATGTTGGTTATCTGTATCTTTGTTATTGCAGAGGTGTAAGTAGCATTAAAAGTTTGTTTGAAACTTTAGTTCGCCTAAATTATACCTTAAGTACTATCAATTGTGTAGCGGAAATTAAAGGAATTTCACACTAATTGTTTTATTGAATTTTATCTCCTTAAAAAAGTAAATGTCATGCCCGAGGCTCACGAGACATTAAACACGAGAGTTGCATTCAAATTCATTGAGTATGTCCTTAAATTGAACTATAAACAACTTGCCTAAAAAGAATATCAAATAAATACACTTAAATTCTTGGGTCAGGTTTATAAGCAATTCAAATTTTTCTTGGATTCCTGGTTTGGAATAGGGTATGACATTAAATCCTTCTATAGAATATTAATATTAGAAAACTTAGAAATACAAAATAGTTCAACTTAGATTCTATTTGATTGGTGAAGTTAGTTATGTTAAAATGAAAGTAACTTTATCAAAGGGGAAAAGAATGTCATTTTCAGATTACTTCACCTTGTTAATTATCAATAAATAAATAAATAAGAAGATTACTTCACCTTGTTGAGCCTTACGAGAGCATAAATTTGTGGACAATGTTTGGCCGGGGTTCCATTTTTGGAAAATTGTTTCTAGCTTTACCGTATGTAATCAAATGTTATGTACAAAATATTTTTCTTTACCCGGAATACTTCTAAAAATCATAATCACTCCAAATGATTACATAGATAAAAAAAATATATTTATTTTTAATAATTATTTCAATATGTATATAATTTCTAATTATTATACTATTATGACAATAAGAATAATAATAAACAATGATATGAAAGTTTGATGAGGTCAAATCTGGGTGGGACAAATGATTTGATGTGGCGGATGCTGATTCAATTAGAGTGCTAGTGGGCTTCTCGGCCAGTTGAGATGAAACACATGTGAATCTTGCTGGAAATTCCTTCGGCAATGACCCTCAAGCGGAGTTTTAGTATAAGAGTGAATAGTTACTTTCTTTGAGAGTTTCCTTAGGGTATTTATAGGTAAGGATTAGTTTTCCTCCCTTGGCAAATCAGGGTTAAGGTGGAGGGTCTAGGTACACATAGATTCAGTGGTCCCTTTGTACTATAATGTCAGGGTTGTTATATTCAGGTGGTAGTGAGCTTAGGCGCACTGTGTAGCAAGGATCGCTAAGTTATTTTAGAATAGACATTGACAGTTGTACTGGCTTGTACATTTTGGTTGACCAAGTTGATCAGGTCTGGTCGAGTGGGTTCTCTGGAAATGTCTCCTCGAGATGGCAATCCCTCGAGGAGGAGTCATGTACATGTGGCATTCGCTGAGTAGGCTAGGTGGAGAAGCCCAAAATATCCCATATCAAAGTTTAACATGACATCACTACAAAGATATAAATTTATATTAAGAAAATATGTATGGTAAAAATAACCTTAACAAAAGTCAATCCGACATATTTTTATTTTCATATTGTTTGGCTCAAAAAATGATTTTTAAATTTTTTGAAGTAAGCTAATTTTATAACGATGACAAATTAAAATTGGGTCAAGTAATTCTGAAATGATGCGAGGTTGGCCTGCATTTAGGCTGAAGCGAACCTAGACGACTTTCACATAGGGGAAGATGAAATCCTCTACATGAAGGGGAGATTGTGTGTGCCAGCACAAAAAGAGTTGAGGAAAGACATTCTTGCTGAGGTACACAACTTGAAATTCTCTATACATTCAAAAGTACTAAGACGTATCAAGATCTAAAAGGAAATTTCTAGTAGGTTGGAATGAAAAAGGACGTAGTTGAATTCGTCTCAGGTGTCTAGCCTGGCAATAAGTAAAAGTGAAACATCGGAGATCAGTAGGGTTGCTACAATTGCTAGAAATCCCCGAATGGAAGTGAGAACACATCACTATGGATTTCTTGGTTGGTTTGCCAAAGACAAGGTAGGATGTGATGCAATATGAGTGATTGTGAATCGACTCACCAAGTCCACAGACTTTTTACCCATTCGAACAGTATACACTTTGGATAAGGTAGCTTCATTGTACCTAGAAGAAATTGTGATTTTGCATTAAATATCGGACAACATAGTGCATGACACAGACCCTTGTGCCACATCTTGTTTCTAGAAAAGTTTCCATCAGGTAATAGGAACGAATGTGGAACTTAGAACTGCCTACCACCCCTAAATGGACGAGCAGACTGAGTAGACAATCCATACATTAGAAGATATGTTGAGGGCCTGCGTTCTGGAATTCAAACGCAAGTAGCAGGAATACTTGATGCTGATCGAGTTTTCCTACAATAGCAATTGCCACGATATCATACAATAACGCCCTATAAAGCACTATAGAAGTGGAAATGTAGGTCACCCCTCTGTTGGGATGAAGTAGGAGAGAAATAGATCATCGGACCGGAGTTGACCCAATGAACTACAAAGAAGGTTACTAAAATGAGAGAAAAACTCAAGGTAGCCTAGGACCAGTAAAACAGTTGGGCTGATGACAAATGGAGACCTTTAGAGTTCTATAAAGGAGATAAGGCTACTTGGAGATATCATCCACTCACGGAGTGACTCGTTTCTGATGGGGAGGCAAACTAAGCCCTCGATTCATTGGGCTTTATTACTCGACCGAGTCGGAGAGGTCGCCTACTGTTTAATTAGCCTTGCCCCCAGAATTATCCCAGGTCCATAATATGCTTCATGTGCCACAATTCTGGTGGTATGTCTTGGACCTGAGCTATGTACTGAGCCGGAGCCACTATCAATTCAAGAAGACCTGATATAAGAAGAGTTTCCACTAAAGATTTTCGGCCAAAAAATAACATGTAATGAAAAACCAGGCCATAACTTATGTGAAGGTCCAGTAGTCTCACCACAGAAAATGGGAGGTCATTTAGGAACTTGAGGAAGCTATATCACTATTAGAAATTTGGCTTTTAGCAACCGAATTTAGCCACGGAAACATTTGGTGGCTAATATCCATGGATTAGCCACGGATTAGACACGGCAATGTAAACAAACACGGTGGGAAATTAGCCACGAAAAATCTGTGGCTAATCCATGGCCAAAATGATGCCAAAATTGGCGCCAGTTTCGCCAAAATTTAGCCACGAATTTTCGTGGCAAATCTGATTTTTTTTAAAATAAAACTTAAAGATATGCCATAGATTAGACACGGAAAATCCCGTGGCTAAAATGGCGCCATTTTCACCAAAATCCATTTAAAAAAAACAGAAAATATGCAACGGAGTAAATAGCCACAGATTTTTTCGTGTCTAATCCGTGGCTATTGCATAGCTTTACCTATTATTTTACTATTCAATTATGTTATTTATGCCCAAGTTAATATATTCTTTGAATACAAATATGTTAATTTGTTTGCTTAATTATTGTATTATATATAAAAAATAATAACCCTCATTAATTTATTATTATTACTCAAATATGTTTTTAATTTGATTTATAATCGAATGATACAATCGAGTGAAAATCAATTCAAATGATTAATGATCATTTCAATTATTTAACGATGTTGTGATGATCTACTGATCGAGTTAAATCACAACTTAAATTTGTTATTCAATTCAATTTTTTTTTATCTTGCCACGGATTGGCCGTGGCTAATCTGTGGCTAAATATACATATATATTTCAACACTTAGAAAATTTTTCTCCAATTCTCCCTCCTCCACCTCAAGGTAACCCTGCCCCCCACCCTTCCCATTGCCTTTCTCACCTGACGTGCGTCAGCCTGTAATAAAAGGAGAAAACCGCCCATGCCTTTCCTTACCCACCCCCTCCCTCCCTTGCTCCCTGGCCGTCACCTTACCTAGGGGGGACGCCGCTGCTTGTTATGGCGGGTTGGGCAGCGGTTGTCGCTCCCCCCCCCCTCTCCCCTCCTTCCCTTGCCCACCCCCACACCTCCCCCAACCCTTACTAATTGTTTTTCTTTTTTTGTGTTTTTTATTTTAAAAAATGTTTCAATTATTTTTATTTTTTGGTTTTTTGGAATATTTGTTAGGTTTCATATACTTTCAATTTTTGGAGGCTCCTAAATATAAGGTATGCTTTAAATTAGTGAACATTAGTGTTTTTATATGTTATTGACATGTTAGTGTTATGTTTTACATTTGTAGTGAATTTTTAGTGAATATGAATATTATTGTTATGTTTGTGGTATATATTAGTATTGTTGGGTAATTAGATGATATTGATATGTATAGAATAAGACATAATCATGTTAAATATGAGATGTGTGTTTGTAAAATGATATAGGTTGTATGATGGTGTTTTTTGCTTATAAGATGTGGTTTTGTTAAATAACATAAGTTGACTATATATATGTTTGTTGGCAATGTTTAATTGTTTTTATTATTTATAAGGATGAGGATGCGAACCTAAAATGGGTTGATGGGAGGACGGAGCATGCTTATGTGTGTATTTATTACGCATTTTATGATTAACTATTTCAAATTTTAAATTATTTCGACCTAACTGTCATTTTAAACTTTTGTAGAATACACGGAAGAAGAAGTGGGAAGAGATTAATTCATAGCCACCTTCTCAATCTGATGATGGCACGAGCCAACCTTCTATACCAGCCAAGCTCGATA
Source organism: Petrea volubilis (assembly GCA_026212405.1). Taxonomy (NCBI): domain Eukaryota; kingdom Viridiplantae; phylum Streptophyta; class Magnoliopsida; order Lamiales; family Verbenaceae; genus Petrea; species Petrea volubilis. Next base: position 11,144,073 of record CM047878.1, read on the forward strand.
TAAGTCATATAACTCAACTTTCATGTTCAAAAATTATATAGATAGAAATGCATATTCTACAAGTTACAATTATATTTAATTTCATAGGTATGGAAGAGAATAAGTTCTCCGAAGAAGGGTCAATGGTATGGAATTTTGGGGGGACCATCACATAGTACGAAGACAACAAGTTCCTATACTTACCCCCAAAAATGGATAGATTCAGCGACGCTTGAATTGAGACAAATGTTTTACATGTTTGAGGAGAAACAAACCTTTGAATTGACTGAAATGCAACACAAACTCAATCCGTTGCTTCAGAGTGTTCAAAATTTGGCCTAGGGCAATTTCATATCTTTGCCAAATCAACCACACCCGTCAATCAGTTCACCGCATTTGCAGCCCACCCCTAGCCAACAGATGGGTTCTCGTGGGACCTTATCCGGACGATGACAATCCACCTCCAGACACACTCCACAACATCACCTTTGGAATGACGAGGATGATGATGATGATGATGATGGCATTTGAGGTGTTGATTGCTAGACATTAACTATTAAGTTTTTTGTAATGTTACTAACTTTATTATGACTTTTAAGTCTGTTATGATGGCGGCATTTGACCTCAACTAATGTTGTTTGTAATTTGTGATGGTATTTTAGGATGTTAGATTTAGTTGTTCTTGTAATTTATATTTGACGATACCAAATACTATGTTGTTACTTTGGTCGTAATTTTTATGTTTTTTAGATGATGATGTGTTGTTTGGATGACTGTGGTTTTGAATGTAATTTGAATTTAATTTTGTGTTGTTAGGATCGTATGAAGAATAAGCAGTAAGATGTGTATCAATTTTGGTTTTGATGTTATTAGGGTGGTAAAAAAAAAAAAAAAACCAAGCAATAGGCTTTCCTCAACCTGGCCAATTAGCCACGAATTTTCCTTGGCTAATTTGCTAAATCACAGACGATTTAGCCATGAACTGTTCGTGGCTATTAGCCACGAACTAACCACGGTCAATTCGTGGCTATTAGCCACAGACCAACCATAGATTGTTTGTAGCTATTAGCTACAGACCAACCACATACAATCCGTGGCTAAGCCATGGCTTGCAAGTCTGTAGCCAAGGTGTCCAGGGTTGGCCACGGTCGCGATGGGTCTATGCTAATAGCCATGGATTGTCTGTGGCTAAATCGTTGCTATCTCTTTTTTTTAAAAAGAATAATACTTCAAAATTCTGTGGCCGAATAATCCGTGGCTAAAAATTAGTGTATAAATTTAGTCACGCCACTTTTAGCCACGAAAAAAATCCGTGGCTAAAAGCCAATTTCTAGTAGTGTATGCTAACTGTATTCGGCCCTATTCACTGACTGAAGAATAGGCGAGTTTCGAGTATAAAACTTCTTCTACAGTGGGAAGCATGTGAGACATCAAATTTAGATTTTAATTAAAAACAAAAAAAAAACAAAAGGAGAACAAAAGTCCTTAAGTAGCCTAGTGGCAGAACTCCTATTTGTATTGGTGAGAAGACTAGGGTTTGAACCTTATCAGATGCAAGAATTTGAATGTATATCCCTTGTAATATATGTATATTTTGCCAACTTAGGGAATATTATTATTTTATTCATTCATCATTTTCTTAAAGTGATATTTAAGATGCATATGGTGCAAAAGTGAGAATTAGGGACAAAGGGACAAACGTGGATGCTACCCACTCCCTAATGTGGCCACCCTTATGAAAAGGGATGACATCAAGGTGGCAGTCAGTGAGGATAAATGGCGGGGGAAGGAATCAATGGGAGGGGGACAAACACAAACGTTTTTTCCCTCCGAACGTTGATGCACCGCTAACACCCCTCTAACCAAACGTATCACACATAGACACAACACACGAATATTAACACACACACGTGGTGTGCGAACTCTCACACCACGAGAGAGAAAGAAAGAGAACCAAGAGAGAGAGAGTGACCGAAAGCTGGGAGAAAGAATGAGAGTACAAGCCAAACGTTGAAATAAAACCGCGATAAGGTAACCTCTTTTTGCCCGTATGATTTTTAATCCAGAATTAGTTAAGTTCGTATTAGATATCAAAATGATTTGAAGTTGTGGAACGGTTGGAATGATTTCACTTTTACAGTATTATGAGTAAAGTATGTTATTGAAAGAAGTAAGAGGATTAGGGGTGGCCAGTTACGCCATCGGTGCAGGCTACCACAACAAAAGTCGTGCACTAGGCAAGCGCTACTACGCAAGTGCCATTAGCGCTCCAGCCCAGCACAATGGCTGTACGTGGAGCCATGCACACCATGCACGGAAACTCCACGCCACTTATATGCGTGCCAGTGTGTGCGTGCCTTGAGGGTATGACTGTGTATATGTGTGTGCCATGCTTGTTCGCACGGTGCACCATGGCTATGTGTACGGGAGTGTTTGTTATGTGTGGGAGACGACTTTGGGGAATTTTTTCTAGGATTTTATCTTCTTGACTCTCACTAATTGGTAATACACATATGTTCCTTAGTTTTCTAGAGTGGAGGCTAAGTCCATATTCATTAGTACAACTAAAACATAAAAAACGAAAAACAAAACAAAATAAAGCAAAACAAAAACACAAAAAAAAAAGAAAAAAAATAAGAAATAGAGTGACCAAGCGATACTGTTCAAAGATCGAGTCTAATCGAACTAATTTTTCACTAGTTCCTAGCGGTCCAAAAAGCCACCAGTTTTATAAGTTAGTACAACTAAACCAGGCCCCTGTCACTAGTCGAAGTGGTTGGAACAACCAATCTAGTTTGGTTATCAAAACATTGTTTGAAACTAATGTATTTTTTTAAAGCTTGAAAAAACAAGTCTATCCCATTGCAGGACAATCTAAAATAAAGTTAAGGAATAAGGAATATATGCAAGAGAACCAAGTATCACTCTTATATGTGAATGTAATTACCACAATTGGTGTTTGTCGATTCTTTATTTCTTGCAAGCAGACTGAGAATAATGTTCCTTACCATTATAGACAGGAAGACAAGCTATAAATCAAGTTCGTGAAAAACAAGTTTGGCTAGGTATGACATGCAATAGCTTATTAAACACCTAGCTAGCCACATATGCAATACTTGTAATCAAGTATAATCGACTTCTTCATGGATATATATGTATAATCAAATGACTATAGGATCCATAAAGAGAGCAATGATATGGGTTACCAATATCTTTTCAAGATCTGTGTACCCATCTTGAAGATTCTTATAATTGACATCAGTTGCACGACTATAGTTCAACATTTGCTCCACAATACATTTGGGTATGCAAGTTTTAGCAATCCATTATGAATTTGCATCCTTTCATGCCTCCTCAATTAGTTCGACAAACTTAGCAAAAGTCTCTTGTATTGATACACCATGTTGTTTCATGTAGATATTTACTGTTGTCACTGCATATCTCTTACTCCCGCACTTCATCAAAGGCATGCAAAAAATGAGGGAAACTAATTAGCCAGAGTAAATATCCAATAGGTTGGCTTATAAAATAAAATTTGATTGTTAATTGTGAAAGGAAGTAGTATCTTTTTATTTATTATTTTTCTATAGCTAAATGCAATAGTGGTACACAGTACTCTATTAGGATTCTTCTCTTGCTTACCTTTTATCTATAGATGGATATAGATATATACGAGGACCAATTTGATCAGCTTTCTCATTCATTACTAAACAGAGACTTAATTTCACATATATAATGCTTAAAAATTCTAACTTTTAGCCACTTTTATGATGTCGTAATAGGCATTTTCTCCACTAATGATTTGATAAATATATATAAACATATATATATATATATATAGGAGCAAGTTAAGTCAAACCCTGCAAATCAGTATGGCTACACACCAAATCTGTTTGAGAAATGAAGTGCTTATGAGTATTTCACAAATTTATAATTCATAAGAGGAGATGATGAATTTTCAAACAGAATCATTTGGGAAAATACCACTTTTGATATGATAAGTAAGGCCCTTTTTCATTTTTGGTCTAATAAAATACGAGTGTTTCATATTACGTTCTATATCTTTAAATTTATTTTAAGTTTAACCTTCCACCTAATTTTTATTAAATATTTAATGGTGAATGCAAATTTCTCATGATAATCTCATGCATTCACTGTAAAAAATCTAAATAAAATTAGTTGGGTAGAAGACTAAAATTTAGATAATGTAAAAGATTAGGATGCAATGTGCATGAGACATTTGTATTCAGTGGAACCAAAATTGAATAGAGCCTAATATAAAACAAAAAGAAAAGAAAAGAAAACCCATCTTATTGTTTATCAAACATAGAAATTTCTCATAAGTATTTGTTAGGACCAAGAAAGTGAATGAATAGTAGTATTTACTTCATAGGTGGCCAAGTTGTTGACAAGTTGGCATATATTAGACGCAGCTATTAGGATTTTAGGGTTACTCATTAGCCAGTCAATGGTTTCTTTAGAGCTAGATTTTATGCTCGGGACCAATGCTACAAAAAATAGATGGAGGCAACTTGTGATAACCGTATTGGCTAAGTACTCTTCAAATAAAGGCATTTGATCATGCCCCGTAAGCCACTTTAGTCCTTTGTTGTAAGCCCTACCAAGTTGTTTCACATTAGGACAACCATCATATTTATGTAAATCACTTAGAAATAACAACAGACAAATAGTTAAGGAGATTAAGATATAGAGACCAAGTAATGTATATCACTGCAAGAAAGTAACATATTTACTAATGAAAATTTAATAATAAATAGTATTCTATCACACCAACTACTAGTTAGGTCTAATAGGAAGAGGTGCTAAATCCATTAAACAACATTTAAGATTCAAATCCTAGAGTTGTGAATGGAGCAACTAGGTTGGAAGGACACTCTTATATTAGGGTTCTGCAATATTCGAATTCGAATTCGAATTAGTTGGCCAACAGATTGAAATCCTGGTGGTGAAGACCAAAACAAAAGAAACAATAGTTTTTTGTGACAAGTATAGGTATTTGTGATAGATTTGACAATTAGTCAAAGAGGAACTATTTTCTTTTGAACGTAAAGTAGAGTACTATACACAATAAAATGAATTTTATTCTAAATTTGATTGTTGAATTTCAATAAGAGTGACATGGATCAAGAAAAATTACATTTTTCCTTCAAATGATACTACTTTGCTTTTTTATTTTTTTTTTCGGAAAAATCATATTTTTTGTCCATAACTTAGGCCTTATTACACGTATAGTCCTCTAACTAATGAAATCAAACATTTAGTTCTAAAATTTAGGACCCCGTTTCACTTATGGTCCTAAAATTTACAATGTTAGTCCTTTATTAATACATTTCGTCCTCTATCGTTGTGATATTTAGGACCATAAGTGAAATTGAGTTCTAAATTCTAAGATTAAATGTATGATTTTGTGAGTTATAGGACTACACGTCTAATGAGGCCCAAATTGTTGGGCGAAAAATATAATTTTGCCTTTAATTTGTTTCTTGTCAAAATATAATAATGAACTTGGCATACTAAGAGGGGGTGAATGAGTCTTTTTTTAGCAGTTTTTGTCAACTTAAGTAACGACGGGACTGGAACTACCAGTGATTTATAAATAAAAAATATTTAAAACAAAGTAAACAATTGATTTATAGTGGTTGGGCAGAAGGTTAATTCACTACCTAAGTATTTTTTAACTTAGGATTTGTAACTTGCAAAAGATTTTATTAATGTTAGAACTGGGGTAATAGGGCAAAGGCAGATAACAACAGAACGATACAGTCTTACGGAAGATACAACTTCCAAACCAGACCAATATAAAATAAAAGTGAGTAGAGCAATCTTGGAACTGACGTTGAACCAGTGGTACTACCAAACACTTTGGTAAGCAACACACTGCTGGAGCATTGGTACTGTCAACACTTGGCAAGCAACGTACACCCTAGAATAGATACTGACTCAATTCTTACTAAACAATACTTTGAACGTGAGCTCTTAATGATTATGCTTTGATCTCAAAAAAATGTTGCTTTCTTCTTTAGTCTCTTCTGAATTAAAAGGCCCTATATGGCTTTCTTGGAAGAAAAGAGCCGTTGCACATCAATCTTGAAGAGATATTTGTTTGATGTGTTAAGAGTCCAACTTTCCTTTTTAGAGCTTAAGTCAACAACTCAGAGAAGGAATGAATCTATTTGAAGATCACTGGAATTTTATATATGGAACTAGCCATTAGAATCAATGTTGCATATCACGAGTTTTTAAAAAACAATATCCAAGTCATCATCAAAATTAAAAACTACAATCTCCCCTTTTTTAATGATGACAATAGAAAGATATGTTGCCCCAGTCTTTAAGCAGGCTTTCACGAAAGCAATACCACTCCCCCTGCCTTTATGCACACTCCCCCTGAATTTTAGGAGTCACGTAATTGAACCTGTTATAAAGTCTTCTCAATACTGTCATAGTATGATCGAAAAGCCAAAATACAAGCAAAAGAGTCACAAGGTCATAAGTTGATGCAATCACTTTTTAACTATATAGGGGGAATAGCAAAAATAAGCAAAAGTATGTTGTAGCGCCACAAGGCACAACTTGAAAATTTAAGAATAAGGTAGAGAGATATGCATGATATGTGATAGAAAACTATGATGTTCTCCCCCTCATCATCAAAAAGGGCAACCATTTTATAGAGTCTGCTAGATAGCCACTTTTCAAAGGGTCTGGTCCTCCTTTTGGTAGCTCGTAATTGGCAGACCTCCCAATGAAGTTTGTTTACCTTTTTGTCCAATTTTTCAAGCTTGATCCAGTGTGTCAAAGATGGAATTAGGGTTTTCATTTACCGAAAAAGGGGAACGTCTGATTGAGGAGGGAGAGTAATTTTGGACAGACTTACAAATCGGAGAAGAGGGTTTTCGCCTCCATTTTCTTGTCTCGACATAGTTAGACTATTGAAGTCTTTTGTTCTGTTGAGATCGATGGAGGTTTTAAGTCACTCCGACAGATTTTACAGGTTGATTAGGATTTTGGTTGCCGACGATGTGCAATAGCGTTGGATCTTGCGGGCGTTTGCTTCAATTCTCTCTCAGCAACATTTGGGGAAGGGAATGAGATAGATCTTGTTGATTCATGGTCAAAGCCCTCATCAAGGCTATTGGGAATGGTTACACCGGGGAGGTGACAACCGTTGACTTGCCGATTTTTTATGCCATTAGGGTTTTAGTTCTTTCCTTTGTAAGGGAGAGAGAGAGCGTGTGTGAGTGTGTGTGTGTGTGTGTGTGTGGTATGAGATAAGTTTGACCAGACCAAAAAAAAGAGAATATATATATATATATATATTAACTCTATATGTATAAAGATATGTGTATATATAAATATCCCCTTTTCTTGTGTATATATTATATAATATGTATACATTAAAAATAAATAACTTACATTGATAAAATTCCTAATTTGTGTCTAATTTTACAGAAAATTTCTTCCACTAGTGGTTTTGTAAAAAATGTCTGCCAATTGCGCAGCAGTTTCTGTAAAAAAAAATATGGACATCTCCTTTTTGAACGTGATCGAACAAAAAGTGATGTCTAATTTCAATGTGCTTGGTGCGAGAGTGTAAAACAGGATTTTGTGAGATGCAAATGGTGCTTGTGTTATCACAAAAAATAGGTGTGTTTATAGAGGTTAGTCCATAATCATGTAACGTTTGTTTCATCCAAATAATTTGAGAATAACAACTACCTAAAGCCATGTATTTTAAAGCCATACATTTAGCTTCAGTAGTAGATAATGCCGCCACATTTTTCTTTTTACATGACCAACACACAAGCCATTTTCTAAGCAACTGACAAGTACCACTAGTACTTTTTCTATCAACTTTACATCCGACATAATTAGGGTGGGAGAAACTTGTCAAGTCAAATTTATCCAAGGAATGATACCATAAACCAATTTTACGTGTACCATTCAAGTATCTAAAGATGCGTTTCACAGATTTTTAAGTGGGATTCTTTAGGGCAAGTTTGAAATCAAGTGCATACCGAGGGTTGTGAAGAGGATATCGGGTTTGCTTGTAGTTAAATAAAGGAGACTATCGATCACACCTCGATATACCTTTTCATCAACCAGTTTTCCATCTGGATCTTGGTCGAGCTTAGGTGATAGGCACATAGGAGTCAAAGTAGGTTTACTAGTTTCCATGTGAAAATTTTCAGGTAACTCATTGATGTATTTTTCTTGGTGAATGAAAATTCCATTTTTCCATTTGATTTATTTCAAGTACTAGGAAGAACTTCAATTCACCCATCATGCTCATTTCGAATTCCTATTTCACATTTTCCGCAAAATCTTGGCAAAAACCAAGGTTAGAGGTGCCAAAGATAATATCGTCCACATAGATTTGAACAATTAAAATATCATGTTCTTTTGTTTTAATAAAAATTGTAGTGTCAACCACCCTCATGTCGTGAAATAGGATTAGGTATTTGCTAAGACGCTCGTACCAAGCTCGTGGAGCTTACTTTAATCCATACAGAGCCTTAGACAGCTTAAAAATATGATCAAAAAAATTTATGTCATGAAATCCGGAAGGTTGTTCCACATACACTTCTTTATTAATAAAGTTGTTTAAAAAGGCATTTTTTTATGTCTATCTAAAAAGGTGTGAATTTTTTAAAGGATGCAAATGCAAGAAGCATGCAGATAGACTCTAATTGTGCCACTAGTGCATAGGTTTCATCGTAAACTATATCCCCTTGTTGGCAATACCCTTTAGCGGCTAACCTAGATTTGTTCTAAGTGATATTAGCTTCTTTATCTAGCTTGTTGTGGAACACCCATTTTGTTCCGATGACTAGGTGATTTGTTGGTCATTTCACCAGTTCCCATACTTTTTTTTTTTTTTAAAAAAAATGAGATAATTCTTCCTTCATAGATTCAACCCAAGAGGGATCTTTCAAGGCTTCTGATATGTTCTTCGATTTTGCCAATGATACTAAGGCCATATCTGTTTATGTGGTTTTTGCTGGCTTAGCCTTAGACCTGGCTGTAATGCCTGTTTTTGGGTCACCAATTATGTTGTCTATGGAGTAACTTGAAGCATGTTTAAATTTAGGCTTATGAATTTCATCAGTTTTTGTATCACTGGAACTAACTTCGGTAGTTCCACTTGAATTAGGTTTGGTAATTCCACTAGAATTAGATTCAATTTTCATACTTGATTGTTCATTTGTCATGGTGATTCTTCTATGGGTCCTTGGAACTTGTAGAATTTCTGCAAATTCCTTGCTCAAGGAGTCCTTGGCATACAAAGGGTGAGTTTCATCACATATTACATGAATTGATTCTTGAACAATTCTTTTTCTTTTGTTATACACCCAACAGGCTTTACTACTACTTGAATAACTCATGAAGATTCCTTCATCAGCCCATGATTCAAACTTAGTGAGATAATCCCTGTCATTTAAAATAAAAACAAGTGCAACCGAATACATGAAAGCATGAAACATTGGGTAACTTTTTATGCCAAAGTTCATAGGGTGTTTTCTTCAGAACAAGTCTTAAAAAGACACGATTTGAAATGTAGAACATTGTATTCACAGCTTCACCCCAAAAGTGAATAGATAATTCATATTCATTTAGCATACTACAAGCCATTTCTTGCAAGACACGGTTTTTACGTTCCACTAGTCTATTGTGTTGAGGGGTTCCTCGAGCTAAGAAGTTATGAATAAATCCATTTTCATTATAGAAGTTCTCAAAGTTCTTTTCTTCAAATTCAGTCCCATGATCACTTCGTATTTTTTGAATATCATACCCCTTTTCATTTTGGAGTTTTTTAGTGAGCAAAATGAGGGCTTTTAACGCATCATTTTCGTTAGCAAGAAACAGTACCTACGTGAATTTAGAAAAATCATCAACTATAATGAATACATACCTTTTTCCTCCTATAGAGGCATTTTTCAAAGGTTTGAACTAGTTAAGGTGTAGAAGCTCTAGAGGTTTTCTTGTGGTTACCTCTTTTTTAGGGTGAAAAGAAGATCTAACTTGTTTCCTCTTTTGACACACAACACAAACTTTATCTTTCACAAATTTTTGTTTCAGGATACCCTTAACTAGATCCTTTATTGAAATTTGAGACAAGAGTTCTATGTTAATGTATCCTAGCTTTCTGTGCCATAGGTAAGTCAAATCTGTTGTTACAACTAGACAATTGACCTTTTGGTTAGCAAGATCATTTAGACAAAAAACATATACATTTCTTTCGCGACTAGCAGAGAATATGATATTACTATTTTTAATAATGTAACAATGTGATGAATGAAATTTTACCTCAAAGTTGTTGTCACAAAACTAGCTTATGCTAATTAAATCATGTTCCAACCCTTCTACCACCTAGATATTCTCAATGTAAGTTCCTTTGCCTATGATTCTTCCTTTAGTATTGCCCACAAAGGTAACACTTCCACTATCGTATTCTTGAAGCTCGGAAAATATGGTTTTATCACTTGTCATGCGACAAGAGCACCCGCTGTCTAAGATCCATTTCTAGTTCCAGTGTTCTTGTTGGTGATTCCTGCATGATTAGTTATTTTTAGGTAACCCCTCATTTTTGGGTTCTGATTGGTTAGTAGCAACAGCTTTTGGTATCCACATCTTCTTGGTACCAGGTTTTCTATGATAACAATACTATTTAATATATCTAGTGTTTCCACATGAGTAACATCTTTTGCCTGTATGGGAATGATTTTTATTTCAGTTTTCTATTTAGGGCATTTTTCAAATAATGGATAGTTTGTTCAAAGTATTCAATATCATATGCAAGCAATTCATTATCCTGTTCAAGAATTAGTTTTTCATTTCTTAATGTATCAATTTGAGCAAGTGAAATTAGTGACCAATTCTTGTTTTTCCTTTGTAAACCGCATAATGTCATTTTCAAGAATTTTATTTTGTGAAATAAGCTCTTGAATTTTCTTTTGAGAGTTTATCAAGAGTTGTTTGATTTCAAAATGATCATCATCACTAAAATAAGAAGTATGTTTGGTGGTTAACGCATTTGCAATAAATCCAACTAAGTTTTCTTCATTCTCCAGTTTTTCCATATCACAGTCATCCCAGGTTACCGTCATAAATATAGGTTTTCTGTCCACCTTACGAGGAGGTATTTTCAGCAACGGACAATTAGGCCTAATGTGACTTGGATCTCCACACTCATGGTATTTGATGGACTCCGGTTTTGGTGAGTTTGAATAGTTTTTTCTTTGGTTTCCATTGTTCTCCTTTCGAAATCTTGGTCATGTAATGTAAATTTAAAATGTCATACAAATATATGTTAAGTATAAAAATAGAAAAATCCATTTTATAATTGACACACTAAAATAGGATGGTGTTCAACCATTTTAAGTTTATATCCCATGTTGTGGGTTCAACTTGGGTCAATTGCAAAACAAATATATTTGCTTTTTTGGGGCTAAGTAGGTTTTTAGATTATGGAGATTTCGTGGGCTGGAGTAATGGCTAAATGGGATATTGTTTTGAATAAAATATTCAATGCTATAAATTCAGCTAATATTTAACCATTAATTTTTTGTAGTTATTAATTACAAATTTTTGATGGGAATTTAATTTAGCTATGAATTTTTCGTAGCTAAATTTAGTCACGCCACTTTTAACTATTGAAAAATCCGTGGTTAATTGTTTGGCTATGGATTTTTAGCCAAAATTCGTGGCTAAATCCTAGCTAAATTCTTTTTTTTTTCGTAGTGCCAGTAGTCATGCAAGCACCACCGCCCCCACATCGTCCACGTGAGAGGGTGTGACTCCATGCCTCTCATCTAGAAGAGGTGGCTAAGTCTCAAGACCAAGCCGAAGGATCCCCTCTTAGCAAAGAAGGGTGAGATATTAGGCCTCAAGGTACGCCCTTGATAATGAAGGACAATTGCTCAAAAAGTTTATCCTCCCCCCCTCCCGGCGAAGATGTTTGACTAACCCTCAGGCTCACATTGGCTACTGTAGGAACCATAATGGAGCAAGGTCACCAACGAAGAAGGTAACTCGAGCAAGATACTTCTGGCCCACCTTGGTAAATGATTGTCTTGATTTCTTGAGGAAGTGTTTGAAATGTCAAAGGCACGCCAACCTTTCTCATCGACATGCAGCCTCGATGACAAGTGTTGAGATATCATGGCCCTTCAATCAGTGTAGCGTAGACACACTTGGGTCGTTCCCTCCACACCCAATCTGGAAGTGGCAGGGTTTGATATTGTCCATCCATGATCATTTTGTTTGGCTCCAAACATAAATTATTGTATTTTTTGGAGATAGTTAAGTTTATAGCCATGCCAAGATAAATTAGGCACAATGATTTCGATATGAAGTGAGGCTGACTCGCATTATGACGCGGGCCAAGGCCGAAATATTTAAATAAATATTTTATGGCCTACTCAACCAAAATAAAAATAAATACAAAAAAAATAATGTGCTTAAATTACACCCCCTTATTTTAGGAGGATTTTAGCAAAAATAACCAACATGGCTAAAGGTATGAGAATTGACATAACTAAATGCCAAGACATAACTAAATGCCAAAGATAATGGTCATTTGGCACCCGTCTGGAAGAAGCAGAGTTCAAAATAAAATGGCATAACTATATTGCCAAAAATAAAAGCATGTGCAAAAGAGCATACCACTTATCCAAGCATTCAAAATTCAAATAAGCTATCCAACTCCAAAAATAAAAATGGAGTTTATTGAAAACTCAAGCTATAAAAGGGAGACGGAGTACACCAAGAAGCAGAGTCTACACTCAACAAATGAACACAACAACTTCAATTAAGAAGTCTACACTTCTTTGTCTTTTTTTTTAATGTAAAATGAAATGAGATTAAGTTAGCTCATAGGTTAGAAAACCGTTACGTGGCAATTCATAGCCATGTCCATTGCGCTGGAAAAGGAATTTTCAATGTGTCTTATCTTTAGCATTTTTAGGTCATAGCCATCACTTGCTCAATCGGAATGAGATATTAATGTGGCTTAGTTATATCTTTCACTCATGTCGAGCATCATGCATGAAGAATTGTAGTCATAGTCATTAATATTCATAGGGTATTGCATGTCATTCAATGCACTTGTTCGTAAATATGCCTTGTATCATCAATACACATAATAATTTGTAGTCGAAGTCTCTAATGCTTATTTTGAATAGCCATCATTTTTCAAAGCAATTCCTTATTTTACTTTTCCAAACTTTTTTGTAATCCTTTGAGCACTGAATTTTCAAGTCCTACATTAAATTATAGGCAAGTAAAATCTTAGGAGTATTGTTTGCCTACTCCAATTCAGTCGTTTCGAATTGGAAGTTAAATTAAACGTGCAGCTCTTATAAAAAAAACTTCACATTGTGTGTTCATTACACCTCAGTACGCCCGCACATAACATAATCTTATTTCAAAATCGTTGTTCCTATAACGAATTCACTGACTCCGAATTTTGACAAATGACCAAAGCTGCTAACTTTTTTGCAAACACATTATTTAAATTTTTTCACCCAATGGCTTTCATGCTAATCGATTCAACTTGAGTTGGTGACAATTGATATCCCCTAAAGTGATTTTGCTTCATCCTTTAGCAATTACAGTTAGCCTTTGTTTGGTTCTTGAATTTTAGTAAGGAAAATAAGAAGGAAAATTTTTTCTTTGCTTTACATGATAGTACTCTTAACTTTCATTTTTTATCATTTTCATTTTACTTCTACTTTTCTTTAGTAAATTTCTTGTTCTAAACATAACATTAGTATATGATTAGTTTTTCCTCGTTCAACATTCAACCTATAGGCCTGTCAATGGGTAGGGTAAAACCCTACCCATACCTAAACCCAATGCATACCCTAAAAATATTTGTTTACCCTACCCGGACCCAGCCTAAGACAACTTCGGGTTCCACTAGACAGACCCGAAATTTAGGGTTGGGTTTAGGTCACACCCGATTTTTTTTTCGTTTTACATTTATATTTCATAAATTTTATCTGGTTTTTTTTTTCTTTCAGAAAGAAATTTTGTTTCTTAAAAGTTTTTTGAAATTACATTCGTTAGGACTCAAACTCACGACCAATGTATTCACGAGTGAAACAACTTACCACCAAGCTATATATATGCATGTTTGTTGGCATTGTTGCCTCATTATCATTTCTTCCAATAATATATATATATATATATATATATATATATAATTTATATGTTTTAAATATAAATAAAACATATCAGAATTGTGTTTTATATTCAAAAAAATTGAAAATAATATTGAAAAATATCTCATTCCATTAATTTTTCATGTTAAAAGACTCAAAATTCAGTTTTTAAACTAATTAAATTATCTTTTAACTTTTTTTGATGAGAAAATTATCTTTTAATTTTACTTCAAAAATATATATATGTTTCAACTTATCGGATTGAAAATTTTCAATGAATTAACGAAATAATTCATCACAAATTTAAATTTATGTCAAATTTTATTTATCACAAATTATTCAATAAATATCTTATTACTGATCATTATTTAATTTTATCTTAATAGAATTTCATTATAAAATTATCGTAAATGTTCATATATGGATCTTAATTTCAAAATTAAATGGTCCAAATTAATCCCTTAATACCAAAAAATAATATAATATTTAACTTTAAATTATAAATTAAATATATATATATATATGTATATAATATAAATAATATATTACATAATAGTATACACACAGCACACACGCACTCACACCGACACACACAGAGATCACATATTCACATACACACACACCACAACACACACATAAATATTTGAAATACCACCACCACCCACACATACACACACACAATCTGAAATTTGGGGATTAAAACCAAAAAATTTGCAAATTGAAACTAACATATTAATCTGATCGTAAGAATTTTACAAATAATAATAATAATAATAATAATAATAATAATAATAATAGTAAGAATACCCGTTGGGTATCATTACCCATCAAGTATGATTGGGTAAGACCCTATTCTAACCCATACGTTAGGATCACAATGGGTTTGAGCGGGGTATGGATAAATTTTAAAATTTTAGTGTACGGGTAGAATATGAGTAGAGAATAAATGGGTGTGGGTAGGGTTGGTAGGATAAAATCCTACCCAATGACTGGCCTAAACTTACATAAATTTCTTCATGATAATAATTTTCAAAAATAAACCTTACTGATATTAATTATAACTAGAAGCAAGATACTTATATGCAAACTATTGATGACGCATATAAAAAACAATTCATTCAGAACAAATATAATAATCCCTAGATTTGTAATGTCATTGAATTATTACTATATTTAAATGGTAATTGAGTTTTCCTTATATTATCCGAGCATCAATAATTTATGTAAGTATGAAAAACTTTTATCAAGGCTGAGAGTAAACAGGAAAGTAGTTTGTTAGTACTCGTACTAAGAGGACCACGTTAAACTTTACAATAATTTGGACAAATATCTACTAGTACTAAATTTTTTGGACTCACATTTATTTATTACTATAATCCTTTCTAAAAATAAATTAAATGTTTCAAATTTGTCTTTTGGCGGCTCGGTTTGAACTTTTTTGCAAATTCTTCTAATAAAAAAAAAAAAAGGATGAACCTGCAAACATTTTCTTGAAACTATCAAGCCCATGTACGAGTTGGAAGGTCATTGATAATGCTGTAATTATGTTTTGTATGAAATCTATTTGATATTGGAATTAATTAATACATATATTCATTTATTTTTATTATTATTATTATTATTATCCCAAACATCTACAGATTATATTTTTTCTTCCGCTTGCTTTATGATATCATTTTTCCTGTCTTAATGCATGAAGATATATTAAAACCACTCTCAAGTCTATTAAATTACATATTAATATGCAAATGAGATTCCCTTAATTGTAAAATGGAGCTCTCTTGACCAAATAAAAAAAAAATTACGCACAAAAATCAAGGGTAAAATTTATTTTTATCATTGACTTTTCACCTTAAATACAAATTAGTTCCCATTTTTTCAATTTTCTTCAATTTCATCCCTCTACCTACAATTTGATTACTTTTTCCCGTCAATTTAAGGGTATCTTAGTAATTCATTTTAGTCCTTCAATTTTTAATTCATAAACAAGTTCATCAATGTTTTTTTCAACAATCTTCACTCTTTTTTTGTGTTTTGTCCGCATTCATTTCTAACACTTTCACCAATTATATATTGTTGTTGTTGTCGTCGTTATTATTGTTATTGTTGTTATTATTACTTGGAGAATCAAAATCACAGTTTTTAACTAAAATAAATATTTACATCAATAATAATTAATTGCGTTATTGCTGATCAAAAAAATTAATTAATTACGTTATTTTCTTGAAAAACACTTACTAGGTCATTCTAAGGACATTTTCTTAGTTATTTTTAGTAATTCAATTGTATAGAATTTTTTTTTACTGTCGAAAATCTAAAATATGATAGATAATAAAGCTCATACGTAACCATTGCCATTGATATAATTAAATAGCGGAAATCAAAAGTACAACCATTCAACTTAAACATATTAATTTTCATGTTCATTCAAATGCTAATTTATTTCCATGCCTCAAAAAGTCAGGATCAAAATTTATTTAATGGTGATTGTTTTTAAAATAAATATTTGTGCTTTACTATTAAAAATTAAATTTTAACTTCTGAACTGAAAACTTGAGGACTCGATTGAAAAAGGAAAAATAAGCGACTGTATACCAATTGAAAAGTCCAGTGCGAATTTATGAGAGTTATAATTTGCGGATCCGAATTGAAGAATTTAGGGTTGAAATGACAAAATACAAATTTAAAAACCAATCAAGGCATAGAGGTGGTAATTGGGTGGGTGGGTTGGATTTGGGTTGGGTCATAGTGGGTTGGATTGAAAATGAATTAGGTTGAAGATGGGTTTCCAAATATGGATTAAAGATTGGTTGGGTTGCAGATAGATTGGAAATGGATTGAAGGTGGGTTGTAAATAGGTTTGATATGGTTCTTAAACAGTTCAATACATGATTATTGTATATTTAATCAAAACAAACAAAATTCTAAATTATTAATTCCTATATTTTGTGAATGATTTTAAAATACTAAAATAAATTGAAATTAGATAATATATATATATATATATATATAGATATATTTGTTTATGGGATGACCAATTTACAACCTATCACCAGCCTATCTACCACCTATTATCAACATCAACCAAATGAGACTCAACTCAACTCAACTCAACTCATTTTAGAATATGTTATACCCAATTCAATTCAAAATTATATAGATTTGGTTGATCTGCAGTTCCTAATCCATTTTGTCATTAACAAGCGAAAAAACTCTCATCCCTTTTGGGTAATAAGAAGCCCAACACCATAGAGTCAGAGATTTTTTAACAGGATTGGATTTGGAACCAATAGCGTCTGTAGAAAATTATTGGGCCTGAGTTTGGGCATCTATATGTTTGAGTTTTGATTGAATAAATCCCAACAAATTGGACGGCCTCAATTTGAGCTGGGGAAATATGGAGAGAAACCCTTCAATGGGGAATGAGGGATTTGGATTTGAGTGGAAAGATTTCAAATGAATATAAATTTAATGGATTTCAAATTCATTACAATAACTCAAAAAGTATCTCAAAGAAGCTAAAATATTTAAAATTCATTGCACTATGAATTTATCCAAACAAGTTCAATGGATTTTTTAATTAATGGAAAGCTGATTCCCTTTCAAAAAGAGAAAAAAAAATCAATAAATTTGTTATTATAGATTTGAAATTCTTAACCTCAAATCTATCGATCCAAACACAACAATTTAGATCTTATTAGACCTTTAAATGGGGATGGAGCATTGGACTATGGCTATCAACGGATTGGATCTGAATCAATTTAAATAATCCAAATTGAAATTACATTAGTTTTTTATATATTTAAATCCAATCCAAATCACATAAGATTTATCATTTATGTTCATTATTACCAAGTTTGAATTTGATTTAAAATTCCAAAAAAAATAAAAAAACATGCAACCAAAATAGCAACAAAAATAAATAATATTTTAAAACTAAGCAACCAATCAAAAATTAATCACTAATTTAATAAACTTAAGTAAAGTAGAAAAATATTTATAAAAGCTATACATTACTTGTTTAAATAAATTGCCTCCAGCGTATTATTAGTTGTAAGTTCCTTATATTATTATTATTATTATTATTATTATTATTGTTGTTATTTTTTTAATAATACATGATAACCCACGCACGCACACTTTCTAAAATTTGAACCCTAACCATTACACTTCTCATGCTTTTAAGATATGGTACATATTTATTAAGTCAAAGATTTTTGACATATGATTTATTAATTCATTAAAAATATAACTAAAATTAGAATTCAAATCCTTAATGAGTCGAACTACACGATCACTTATTTGAAATTAAATATATTTATATTTGGATTTGATCCACTAAAACTTTAATATGTTGAATATACTAAAATCTGGATCAAATCAGTAATTAAAGTCCACCCTATATTGGCGTCCCTACTAGCTTGAAATCTGACAAAAATCTTGTAGTAGGGACACAATTTATGTTTTGAGTTTTGATTGAACTCATCCCAATTATATATGTGAGTTCTCGTGCGTGCGTGTGTGTGTGTGCGCGCGCGTGTTTTAAGTTTAATAACAAAGGCATATCATGCTCCTAACAATATGTTCAAACTAATAGTTTAACCAAGTTTACGTTAATATTTTAATAACCGACATAGAAGAAGAAAATATAAGTCATAATATATTTTGTATTTGAAAATGTGCTAAACCCAGAGCATACTTTCAAGATATTTTAATAATTCAATAGCGCAACTAATTACATATTTCTTGTGCTGGACTTCGTGTTCCAGTTACTATCAGACACTAGTACACAAAGACGTTTGCGTGTAAGATATGTGTATCTATTATTATTTTCTTGTGTCAATATTTCAATCATATTATTTGAATATATTATCCAAATAATATCGATGTCGACGTTAACTACACGAACTTGATTTTAAAAGCAATCGTCTATTGTTAGCCCAATCACTATTTGATAAATTGTTTTAAATATATACGTCATTTATATTTAATATATTTCTAATTCTTTGCCATTAACAGTCCCCACAAGACCAACTCTGGATACGTATAATGGCGGATATAGTCAATAGGAAATGCGTTCACGCCTCAAATTCTTATGTGTCCTTCACTGTCGGATGGTAATGGAATTATGCCCTTTCAACTTTTTCAAGTTTCTTTTCTCCGTCTTTTGATTATTCTTTTCCCACTTTCTTATTCAGTGTTCATTTGAGGTTGTTGTTTAATATAAGAGTTAATTAAAAAATGCACAAGAGAACAAAAAAAAAAAAAAGATAATCATTAAAAAAATCTTAAAAATTCTTCTAAATATATACTTAAAACTTCTCACACGTATAAAGTTTGTTCTGAAGTTAATTATTATAGACATGTTTGTTATTGTGTTAGAAGTATAAAATTTTAAATTTCTTAAATTGGTGGGTCCCACATTTTAAACATTTGATCAATGTGTTTGTTTTGAAATAAAAGTTCTTTTAATTTTAATTCGTGAATCTCACCTTACAAGTGAGATTGTTATAAATCATACAATGGAATTTGAAATTTAAGCTGAATTTCAAGTCACACGTATAACGCCCCAGTAACCCATGTTTAATATAATTTACAATTAAAGCATGTAATGAAAAGAAACTTAAAAGAAATCATAATATCAAAGGACTTGATAGAGTAATGATATATCGTGAGTACAACTCCGGACAATTATTAGTTACAAAGTACATAAGATCGAGTGCACAAACAACAAGTACGCAGCGGAAATAAACAAACAACTCTCTTCCTAATAAAAACCTTCAAATTGTTCCTCTTCTTCGGCCTCGTTCAACATATCAGCTCTCTTCGGGTTCGTCTAAAACATATCAGGTGAGCACATTCAACATATAGTTGAGTAAAAACATTACTTAATCACATAAGGTGATCGTGTGTGATTTGTACATAAACACATTTTTCACTTTGCACATATACATATAGTTTTTAAATTTCAAACCTTTCCCGTCACCTAACAGTGACCTTATGACTACTCCGATTGAATTTTACAACCAGCACATTACTCCCGCCTGCCTTATCCTCCAATGGTCGTACCTTGGGTGTTACGCCAAATTTTTCCTACGACCCTCTCTCTTGAGTAGTCATCTCCGTTTACCCAAAGGGGGATTAGGAGATGGAGGGAGTGAGAACTCTTATAGCCGGCTATCCCATTGGTATGTCCCGACGGAACTCACCCAAACCACTCCGATAGATTTCGGGCCCGTTTCACATTCACAATTTATGTACATAGCATAATCTTGGAAGTCTTGCTTCCATATTTCAACATTTTATTCCAACATCTTAAAAGAATATCATTAATATAAAATGAAATTAATAGAAGAGAATATTTTAAATCAAAATCTAGTCAAAACATAATAGTATGTAAATATATATATATATATATGGTCTCACATACATATATATGTATATATATTTTTTTATATATTTAGACTAAACCAATCATTAAAATAGAAACTTAGACTAAACATAATAGAAGTTTAGATTAAACACCTAATTAAACCCTAAATCTAGATTAAACATATAATTACCCATAAATATATTTATATACATATACGTACATCATATATATATATATACCTATATAATATCAACTACTCACATGATTATACATATATGTACGTATTATATATATATATATATATATATATATCTTTACAAATATGCAACTATATATATACGTATGATATATATATTCAACTGTCAAAAAAAAAAAACATATAGTTTGGTAACTTTAAGTAATATAGTTTTTGTGAAAATAGTATATCTTTTCCAAAATTCATACTTTTCCCAGAAACGTAGTATTTCACCAAATAATATGAACATAATTTCAAATATACTATATTAACACAAAATTAGTAGTAGAGTATATTATATTTTATGAACATCTAGGCACATAACACTTTCATAAAGCACATAATACTGCATAAAATTCTCATAATTCTTGCAAGATCACAAGATAACACATAAATAGGACTCAAGTAGTAAAAACTAACTAGCATAACTTCTTGAACCCAAAGAACCAACACATACTTTACCATTCAAAAGACAACTTGCACAGAAAGCACATAACATAACAAATAAATTCATACTAAAATCAAATAGATAAGCTACTAAACCATGAATATTGGAGCAAGCTTGACAAGAACTTTTACTCATGAGCATTCAAGCATCCTTTTATGCAAGAACTTTTACTCATGAGCATTGAAGCATGTCTAAGCAAAACTCTTCATCAAGGTATCATAATAACCCTCTACTTATGAGATTAAGCAAGGTTTCTACCTTCTTTCTCTTTCTTTTTGGGTGTAGTGAATTGTGAGGTAAAAGAGTAGGAAACTAGAGTGTTTTGGGTGAAAATTTAGAAGAGTGTGTGAGAGTGTGTGTTGTGGCCGGTTTTTGACTAGGAAAAAGAAGATGAGATTTTGTCTTGTTTATTTTAATAAGAGGAAGAATGAATTAGATTTTTTTGTTGAGGTCATTTTCTTCATTAATGCCATTTTACACCTAAATGAATTCATTAAATGATTTCTTCCAAGTGGGGAATCTAATTTAGGCTTGGTGTGCATGCTAGTATATGATTCACAAGCTACATAAATATGAGCCATGCAAAAATACTTATTTGTGGTATATTAGAGAAGATTTTTCTTGCATAATATCATAAAATAGGTTTAAATCCATAATTTATATTTTGCTTTCAATTAAAATCCGAAAATTAAGGTTTAATTCATTAAAATTCAAAAATTATACTTATAATTTTAGGAAATATATTATGGTAATTAAAAATTAAAAATTTATAATTTTATTTGGAAGTTTATAATTTTATTGGGAAGTTATGCTTTAATTTGAACAAAAATCGAAATTGAGGAAATTAAATTCCAATTTTGAAAAATATATTTTTCCAAGTCATAATAGTCTAGGGTATGTAATTATTAATTATTAAGGAATAAAATACATTTTTTGAAAAAATATTATTTGTAGAGAAAGTAAATTTATAAATTCTTATAAATAAGAAAAAAATTTAGGAAGCTTAATGATTTTAGGAAATTATTTTTCCTATATATATATATATAATGGTAGGAGAGATAGCCAAATATACAATTATATATGAATGGTAAAGATTAATACACACTTTGTTAGGTAAAATACTAAGAGTGAAATTGTACAAGTAGTCTCTCTTTTTACCACATTTTACATGAAAGTGACATAAATAGGTAATTAAACTAATAGCAAACATATTTAACTAATTATATGTATTATTTTTAGGGTATTTTTGGATTTATATATGTAAATATATATATATATATATATTTGATAACATTAGTTCAAAAGTATTAAAATTGTGAAGTAAATAATTAACTCTAGTCAATGTATAGTTTAAAAAATAATTTTTTTATTATTAATTTTGAATTGAGGGAGGAAAATGAAAATTAAATTTCATGATTTTGAAACAATTGTACCATTAATGAAATTAAACCGACAGTTTAGGTTTGTGGGTAGTTTTCGAAAAAATTGAGGAGAAATTCGTAGGTTTCAATTTCACTAAGAACAAGTCACATTTTTAATAAATGCATGTAATGCAATGCACAATTGTTCACAATAAAAAGGATTTTCTCATAAAATAGTAAACATACTCCATAATTCCAAATTTAAAGTAATATGGTTTACCGGGTCGTCACATCCTCCCCTCCCTAGAAAATTTCGTCCTCGAAATTATGTTTTACGTCTAATTGAACAACTGTGGATATGTTTGTTGCATCTCCTCTAGCCGTTCCCATGTACTTTCTTCAATCCCATGGTGCTTCCATAACATGCGTATTATCGGAATCGTCTTGTTTCTTAACGTGTGCTCTTAGAAGTCTAAGATCTTGATTGGTTCTTCAATATAAGTTAGGTCTTTGTCAATCTCGAGGGCTTCTTGGTTCACGATGTGGGAGGGATCAGGTTGATATTTCTTAAGCATTGAGACATGAAATACATCATGTACTCCTGCAAGAGCTGGAGGTAAAGCTAATTTGCACACAACTTTCCTCACTTTCGCTAGTATTTCAAAAGGTGCAACATAGCGGGGCTTAGCTTTCCTTTTCGTCCGAACCTTACTAATCCCTTCCTTGGTGAAACCTTTAAGAATACAAAGTCACCTTCCTCGAATTCCAGGTCTTTTCTCCTTTTGTCAGCATAACTTTTCTGACGACTTTGTGTTGTCTCCATTCGTTTTTTTTAATTGTCTTAATAACCTCAGTTGTTTCGTGAATCAGTTCCGGGCCTAAAAGTTTACTTTCACCTACTTCGCTCCAACAAACCGGGGATTTGCACTTACGTCCGTAATGAGCTTCAAACGGAGCCATTCCTATTGTGGCTTGATAACTATTATTATAGGCGAATTCTGCAAGAGATAGGTGTCGATCCCAACTTCCACCAAAATCTAAGGTACAGGCCCTAAGCATATCTTCTAGAATTTGGATAACTCTTTCAGTCTATCCGTCAGTTTGTGGGTGAAACGCTGTACTGAAGTTTAACTTAGTATCCAGAGCTTTTTGTAACCCTTGCCAAATTTAGAAACAAACTGAGGGTCTCGGTCAGATACTAGACCTATTGGAACACCATGTAATCGGATAATCTCCGTCTTATAGATCTCCGCCATTTTGTCCAATGAGCAAGTCTTCAAACATGCAATAAAATGGGCGCTTTTTGTGAGTCTATCTACTACTACCCATACTGCATCATGTCCCTTTTGCGTTCGCGGTAGCCCCATAACAAAATCCATTGTAATGTGTTCCCATTTCCATTCAGGAATCGGTAATGGTTGTAGTAACCCAAACGGCTTTTGATGACTCGCTTTAACTTGTTGACAAGTTAAATATTTGGATACGAATTTAGCTATTTGCTGCTTCATCTTGGGCCACCAATATTATCGTTTAACATCCTAATACATCTTGTTCATCCCTGGATAAATATTGTACTTCGTATTGTGACTCTCTTCCAATATTTCCCTTTTTAAATGCTCATCATCTGGAACACATATTCGGTTTCGGAGTCTTACAATTCCATTATCTGGCAATATAAACTCCTTTTCTTCTCCACGGTCAATCCTATTCTTGATTCGTTGGAGTTCCTCATCTTTTCCCTGAGCTTCTTTGATCCTTTGGATGGGTTGTGCATGCAAATGTGAACACAAAATTCCAAATTTTCTTTCCTTAGGTTTTCAGCTCGAGATATCTTCCAGCATTTTCCATTCTTGAGTCATCATACAAGCAATATTGGCTTTTCTGCTTAATGCATCATCTACGATATTTGCTTTTCCCAGATGGTATTGAATATCACAATTAAAATCAGCTAACATTTCTAACTATCTACACTGTCTCAGGTTCAACTCCTTTTGAGAGAATAAGCACTTGAGGCTCTTGTGGTTGGTAAATATTTCGAACGAGGTTCCATAAAGATAGTGTCTCCACTTTTTGAGAGCAAAGACAATGGTCGCCAATTCTAAATCGTGAGTTGGATAATTCTCTTCATGCGGTTTCAACTTTCGCGAGGCGTATGCCACCACTTTCTTGTTCTGCTGGAGTACACCTCCTAAACCTTCCTTGGATGCATCTGTATAAACGAGGAATCCGTCATTTCCTTGTGGTAAGGTTAATACAAGGGCGGTGACCAATCGATCCTTTAACTCTTGAAAGCTGTTTTCACAATGCTTATCCTATACAAATCGCACCTTGGACTGGGTTAATCTAGTCAAGGGGCGGGCGATTTTCAAAAAATCCATGATAAATCATCAATAAGATCCTGCTAATCCCAAGAAGCTTTGTACCTCTGTGACCGTCGTGGGTGGTTTCCATTCTACCACTGCCTTGGTTTTTCCGGAATCAACTGCAAGTCCGTCCTTCGATACTATATGTCCAAGAAATCCTACCTGTGTAAGCCAAAATTCACATTTGCTGAATTTGGCATACAACTTTTCTTCCCTCAACGTCCGGAGTACTAGTCTTAAATGTTCCTTATGTTCTTCTTTCAACCTCGAATACACTAATATATCATCTATAAATATAACTACAAATTGATCTAAGTACGGTCGGAATATTCGATTCATCAGATCTATAAATGTTGCAGGGGCATTTCTTACTCCAAAAGGCATTACCACGAATTCGTAGTGACAATATATAGTGTTAAAAGAAGTTTTGGGGATATCCTCCTCTCGAATCCTTACTTGATGGTATCCAGATTTTAGATCTAATTTTGAATAGACCACAACTCCTTGTAGTTGATCAAACAATTTATCGATGCGCGGGAGAGGCTATTTATTCTTGATGGTTACCTGATTAAGAGAGCGATAATCGATACATAATCTCCATGTCCCATCTTTCTTTTTGACGAATAGTACAGGAGCTCCCCAAGGTGATGAACTCGGCCGAATAAATCTTTTGTCTAATAAATCTTGAAGCTATGTCTTAAGTTCTTTCAATTCTGCAGGGGCCATTCAGTAAGGGGTTTTGGAAATCGGGGCGATTTCGGGTATTAATTCGATCACAAAGTCAATTTCCCTATGTGGGGGTAAACCTTTTAAATCATCAGGAAATACGTCAGGGTATTCGTTAACCACTGATACCTCTTCAAGCTTCTTTTGATCTTCGGGTTTATTTAGATGTGGGCTAGAAATGCGTAATTCCCCTTTCGCAATAATTTGTGGGCTTGTAGGGAGGAGATAATGGGTATTGTTTATATGGGTTTATTCCCTACTATTTCAATAATAGGTTGGTTTGGAAAGAATAGTCTGACTATCTTATGATGACAATCTACTTGGGCATAGTGCGAAGCTAACCAATCCATGCCTAAAATAATATTAAATTCGTGGATAGGTAATAATACTAAGTCAGCTATCATTTTCCGACCATCTATCTCTATTTCACAATCCTGATGAACTAAATTCGTCTTCCCAGTGGTTCCAAGGGGTGTAGTGACTTCTAATTCGTAGGGTAAAGTCTTAGGCGATACTTGCAAACTAGTAAAGAACTAGCAGATATATACAAATGCATAAAACCAGGATCAACTAATACTTTAGCAAAATATCGGTTTACGAACAGCGTACCTTCTACGACCGATGGCGATTCAATCTTGGCCTGGTTCATAGCAAACACTTTTCCTTGAACTCGTGGTTTTCCCCCTTGGCTCCCGTTGCCTTTTCCAATCCTCCTGGGATTTGTGGTTTGCGCTGGTCTAGATTGTGGGCAATTTAATATAAAATGTCCGCTGCTCCCACATCTCGGGCACTTCCTAGCTTTATTCCAACAATGATCCTCCGTGTGGTTTGGCTTCCCCCAATAAGTGCAGCTCATAGGCTTCTGAAACGAGGGACTGGGAAACTTTCCTTGGTTTCCATGTATCTTTCCTTTATTTATCCTATTAAATCCTCCCAGTCCCTTTCTATTTTGTCCTCCCATGCTTTGGACTCGTCCAAACTGTCCTCGTTTAACTTTGAGTTGCTCCAAGGTGCTTTCTACTTTAAGTGCAGTTTCGACTATGATAGTGTAGGTTGGTAGTTGAACTGCCGCTAACCGATCTTGGATTTCTAGTTGGAGTCCACCAACAAATTTTCATATTTTTCTCTCCTCGTTTTCGATAAAGTATGGAGCAAATCGAGATAGTTTGGTGAATAGGGTCTCGTATTTTGCCACACTTATGTCCCGTTGTGCTAAGTTCAAGAACTCCCTTTCTCGTTTTTCTTGAACAATGCGGGGGATGTACTGCGAATTAAAATCCCTGACAAAGTTGTCCCAAGTAGGAGGGGTATGAACGGCTTCCCATTTATTGCTTACTCTCTTCCACCCATGTCTAGCATCGTCCTCTAAACGAAAGATGACTAAAGTAACTTTTCGTTGGGAGTCGCGGTTGAGAACCTCAAAAATCTTCTCCATCGCTTCCAACTAATTTGTTGCCTTAACATCGCCCGGCTCGCCTCGAAAATATGGCGGTCCTAATCGTAGAAAATTAGTGACGGCATCGGTGGGGGTTTCTTCGGAGTTGTGGTGAGTGTTGTTGTTATTATTATTCATCTGATTCTCGAGGATAGTCACTATCCTTGCTAACACGACAGAAAAAATGATCATCTTGAGGTTCGGTATCACTTCTAGTACGCTTCGGCGGCATCTATACCCAAGAATATCCAAAAGATTAGTCGTAATACTCCATAGACTTTTCAAACACGTATTTTATTTATATATAAAGCAACCATGCAATATCAACATCAAAAGGCTTGCCATACGTACTATACACACTACTTATACACATAACCACATATTCTTATACTACTTCTAAAACAACTACGTCATCCTCCAACGGCTTATCCGAGACATATCGGATAGCCTCGGGTGCCAATCTTCCCAACCGAGTTAGATTCGAAGTTCTCCGCAGCTAGAGCCATAAGATCCTTGCTTTTCATATGAACAAGCTCAAGCATTTGCTGATGTTTCTGACGCAACTCAAAGATATACCTTTGAGCTTTCTCCAAATTACTCTGTTCCTCGTACAACTCCTCCTAAAGCTTCTCGTTAGCCTCCCGAAGCTCAAAATTCTCGATTAACAACTCGTCTATATCGATAGTCAGCACTCTACAAGGCACCGGTTCCCCAGTCCCCATGCGGGTTGTCCACTTAAAGGATCCTCCAGAATTTACCATCTACACAACTATTATAGTCAATCATATATACACGAGAGCTTAGGTCTCCGCGAGCATGCTCTGATACCACTTATAACGCCCTGGTAACCCATGTTTAATATGATTTACAATTAAAGCATGTAATGAAAAGAAACTTAAAAGAAATCATAATATCAAAGGACTTGATAGAGTAATAATATATCGTGAGTACAACTCCGGGCAATTATTTAGTTAGAAAGTACATAAGATCGAGTGCACAAACAACAAGCACGCAGCGGAAATAAACAAACAGCTCTCTTCCTAATAAAAACCTTCAAATTGTTCCTCTTCTTCGGCCTCGTTGCTAGCCTCAGGTTCATCTAAAACATATCAGATGAGCACATTCAACATATAGTTGGGTAAAAACATTACTTAATCACATAAGATGATCGTGTGTGATGTGCACATAAACACATTTTTCACTTTGCACATATACATATAGTTTTTCAATTTTAAACCTTTCTCGTCACCTAACAGTGACCCTTATGACTACTCCGATCGAATTTTACAACCAGCACATTACTCCCGCCTGCCTTATCCTCCAATGGTCGTACCTTGGGTGTTACGCCAAATTTTTACTACGACCCTCTTTCTTGAGTAGTTCTCTCCGTTTACCCAAGGGGGGATTAGGAGATGGAGGGGTGAGAACTCTTATAGCCGGCTATCCCATTGGTATGTCCCGACGGAACTCACCCAAACCACTCCGATAGATTTCGGGCCCGTTTCACATTCACAATTTATGTACATAGCATAATCTTGGAAGTCTTGCTTCCATATTTCAACATTTTATTCCAACATCTTAAAAGAATATCATTAATATAAAATGAAATTAATAGAAGAGAATATTTTAAACAAAAATCTAGCCAAAACATAATAGTATGTAAATATATATATATATATATATATATATACGGTCTCACATACATATATATGTATATATATATATTTTATATATTTAGACTAAACCAATCATTAAAATAGAAACTTAGACTAAACATAATAGAAATTTAGATTAAACACCTAATTAAACCCTAAATCTAGATTAACCATATAATTACCTATAAATATATTTATATACATATACGTACGTCATATATATATATACCTATATAATATCAACTACTCACATGATTATACATATATGTACGTATTATATATATATATCTTTACAAATATCCAACTATATATATATACGTATGATATATATATTCAACTGTCAAAAAAAAAACATATAGTTTGGTAACTTTAAGTAATATAGTTTTGGTGAAAATAGTATACCTTTTCCAAAATTCATACTTTTCCCATAAACGTATTATTTCACGAAATAATATGAACATAATTTCAAATATACTATATTAACACAAAATTAGTAGTAGAGTGTATTATATTTTATGAACATCTAGGCACATAACACTTTCATAAAGCACATAATACTGCATAAAATTCTCATAATTCTTGCAAGATCACAAGATAACACATAAATAGGACTCAAGTAGTGAAACTAACTAGCATAACTTCTTGAACCCAAAGAACCAACACATACTTTACCATTCAAAAGACAACTTGCACATAAAGAACATAACATAACAAATAAATTCATACTAAAATCAAATAGATAAGCTACTAAACCATG